>OZ019968.1:28186662-28254162 GCA_963970395.1 Ephialtes manifestator
GCCAACAGTTCTGACGAAATAACAGTAACAAGCTAAAATATTAATAGTAATAAGTTTTGGTGAAAGATTTTTAATTTTTAGTTTATACCATTTTCTAGATTTTGCTTTTGTATTCTACATAACTTTGTGATTTATTAACATTACAATCTAAATGTCATCATATTTGTAATTAAAAGTAAATTTGTGATCAAATACTGAGAAATCACAGTGACATAATTTAGCCGTATCTCTGATCATAATCACTAAACCCAATATCTTACAATTTCCACAGAAGTCAATGCGACATAACAAATTCTAGAATAAAATTAAATTCCTGCATTCGATTCACATACCAAAAGCTTGTTGCCTTTGTAAGATCTCCATACTCCGGTGCATTAGCTTTCATGATCGAAATTCAGCACCTATATAATCCAAGAGTTTATAGTAACCGCTTTAAGCATTACTGTCATTTTAATTAAGCCGTTTCCGTTCGTTTTAATTTAGCCTGGTCATCGACGTTTTTCACCGATTGCCGTGACATTCTTAGGAGGAACTCGAGCATTTGTGTATTTCTATCTATATATCCATATATCGCGTTTCAACATCGAATCTTAACTGTGTATACATACCATGCATTGCATCCGCCATCGGAAATTTCACTCGTGGTTGGAGAACTTCTGGAAACCATTATCGTAATGCTGCATTAATTCCCGGTCTTTCGAGTACGGACAGCTTTGTCCATACAGGCTTATAATGAAGCTATAAAACATTCGGTCGGTTTGGTATCGGAAAAAAGATCAACTTGTATCGAACCTCGGGTTCTGATATACAATAATCTACGTATAGCAGATAAATATATATTCCGATCGGATTTCGACACACAGAACGCCTCCGCGGCCATGTAGATGAGGTTAGCAACGCAATGTCTCTGATTCCTCGTGTGTTTTCTTCGGATGTGAATAAACGAGGGTCCAACCCTGTTTCTTGGCGCGATCACACACAGAGGACACTGTCCACACCGTGTCCGCGATACGGTACACGTAGAGAAGATCTTGGTGAGATTGAGAAGACAAGATGAGATTTTGTGTGTTTGTTCGAGATCCCGACCTTTCACGATCGCGCGATGCGATCTTTACCAGATACCCTTTTGAGAGATTGACCAACGCCACGACGGGTGGTGCACACTCACGTTTTAATTAAAAAGCAGATAAAACATCGATTTTTGTATCGATAGTTAATGCCCGATCAATACACCGGATCGATACGTTTACAATAATATCGATACTGAAAATAGTTTTTATGTCACTGCGGCACGGAAAGTGAGGTTTTTCGTGCGCGAAGCGAGTCAAGTTTTGCAGAAAATTCCCTCGCGCAAGCGCTCGGGATTTTTTAACCTGCAAAACTTGACACTCTTGTTTGTATGCAACGAAGTTATCGGGAAATACCCGATAATTTTGAAGCTCTTGGGGTATTACTACTGACTATTTTAGACAGGTTTTTTCTACTCTTGTTATATTGCGAAAGCAAGTTATTTTTAGAATTAACGTTCTTGGACATATTTTTTTTAATTTCCATCGCAAAAATAAGTATTCCTGTCGGAAATATATCGCATATATGACACATTCCACATCAATTCAGACACTTATATTCTCTCAAAAAAAGTACTAAATTTCAAATGTCTACGCTGATCCGTTTACGGTATGAACCTATTTATTTTTGCTTTCTCATAGAGGAAGCTTTGCTTTCATGAAACTTTTTAGCTATCGGGCTGAAACTTCGTATAAAAATGGAACAAATTGTTGTGACCTTTGGTATTGAATTTGGGCGAAATCTGCAAAGCGGTTCAGTTTTTGTGATATTTTGAATTTCTCGAAAAATTTTCGTTTTGCTCTAATTGCGGTAAAATTTCAACAAATCAACTGAAATTTTTTACACTGGAACAATACCATTCAGCCCTACTACGTATCAAATTTGGTGATAATCGGTAAAGCGGTCTGGATTTTACGTTATTTAGAATTGTAAAAAAATTTACTGGTGTCGTTCTGCATTTCATAATAAATCAGACAATAAGAATAAAATACAACAAGGATGCAAAGTAGAACCTTGCACATTGCTTCCTCATTATTTGTCGCTTTTTACAAAGCTTCCTCTATGAGGAAGCCAAAATTGATTAATATACTTCCTCATAGAGGTAGCTTTGTAAAAAGCGACAAATAATGCGGAAGCAATTCCTTCCTCATTATTTGTCGCTCATGAATGTGCAAGGTTCTACTTTGCATCTTTTTTAATTATACAATGAACATTTTTGACTGGTCATTGTCTTCAATGATTACCTTCAATTTTTTTATTGTTTGGTTTGGTGATAACTTGTGAGCAACTCAATCGAATCAGCCTAAAATTAAATCCCGAGAGCCAATATTTAGTGGGTGTAATTTTTATGAAAATCGTTTCAGCCATAAAGATTTCATGAGATTTTTAAAATTTCGACAAATGCTCGTCAATGTTTATAACCATAATTTATAGCCATCATACTTAAAGATCGTATGACCATTGAAGTGATGCGATGGGTGGGGGTCAAAATGTAGAACTATGAAAATCACAATGTCTCATATTTCGAAATGTGAAAACCGCGAATGTTAAAATAGCTAATGATGCGATATCCGAAATTTTTATTTTCGACAGTTCACCAAGTTGAATAATTATTTTACCGAAATTTCATTCATCAGAGTATTCACTTATTTGAAACTACACATTCAGAAAGTCTGTACTTTGAATGGCCATAATGTCGATAAGAAAGAATTAGACGATATACATTTTCGAAATAAAAAATGACGAGTATCTTATACTTCTAATAGCCAAAATGTTGAAATTGCATATGACGAAAATAGGAATTTCGAATATGTGAAATTTAGATACGTAAAATATCGATGGGCCATGATAGCGAAACCCAAAATAGCGAATGCTAAAATAACGAATCTGAAAATAACGAGTGCTAAAATAATAGCTACTCATTAGCTACTCATTAGAGTAGGAACAAAAAAAAATGGTATCTTAACGATTCGCTATATTGGCCATTCTATTTTTTAGCCTTTTCGCTATTTTGACCGTTCCTCATTTTGGTCATTCGCTATTTTGATAGTTCGACTTTTTGGTCTCTCGCTTTAATAAATTCGAAATTATAAGCGTTCTAAATATTAGTAATTCTAGAGTTCGAGAACTCGAATTCGGAAATTTCGTATTTTAGTCGATTCAATATTTCAACACTTGGAATTTCACCTATTCTCATTTTTCTTTTCGATATAAATTCAATTCAACTTTTTGGTACTCTAAATTTTTATTTTCTATTTTGAAAACTGTCATGAAATCGGTCCTTCTACGTTTAAAAATACGCCATTTTAGAATTACGTAATATTGGTCGTTCCACGTATGAACATTCGTTAATTTGACCCTACACCGATGCGATCTCTGATATCGAATTTAGGAAATGTCGGTGAACCGGTTTAGATTTCATACAGTTTTGAAATTTTCAAAAAATTTAAGTTATTGCATTCTTTTTTGCACAACTTGATGTAGCGAATTCATATTTTCTACGTAAACGAATCAATGTTCAGTGATGCTAGATTTCTTATGCAGTGAAGATCAGTAGAAGGGTTCGGATTTAATAGGAATCGAATTTTTGTTCATTATTTCTTGACAATAAAAATTTTGCTAACCTCGTTCGGTTACCGGAGCAGTAGCCACAGCCTTTTTTTCCATTCTTAACTCTCATTGTCTCGAAAATTCGCGCGCTCGAAATACATCGAATATACACGCGCAAGCAAACCGAAATTTGTCGCGTGTGGTATTCTTAGATCTGAGATTATCGTAGGGAAGGTATTCCCAAAACGTAAGCGAGGGTTGTCGAGGCCCATTCCTGATCGCCGAAATGCTTGCAGTTAGCTGTTCGATGTGTCTGCCATAGTAAAGTAGAAAAGTCTCTTGTTGAACGAAGCGACGTCTGAAGAGAGGTTGGGGGGAATGTCGGAGAGTGTTCGTTCGCGCGGTGGTTCTGTTCGAGACTTATCTCTCGACGAGATCGTGCACATCGCCCAAGTCTGTCGATCTCGCCTTTATACTCTCGATTCCGGTGCGGATACACACGCGTCGCGTTTGTACCCGACGAGCCAGGCGTGTATGCAAGACTCAATATGCCACAAGAGCCGCGCTATCGCGGCAACCGTTCTCATCGCTCTTGGGCCTTCCCCTCATGGGCTTTCCTCCCACACGACCTTACAGAATCCTTGAACATTCCGGTGTATCGACCGTTTAGAAACGACCTTTTCAGTTAGGGAATAAAACTCGAAATGTAGATATAGTCAATACAAATTTAGAGAATTTTGGTGTTTGAAGCTGCAAAAAAAAAGGATGCAATGATTTTTAGAAACCTGTCTCTATTTGAAACTATGATAATCAATTTCGGCTTCCTCCTTCTTCTTCGCCGAAACGAAACTTCTTAAAAAAGCGTGAAGTTATGAGGGAACAATGAACAGGTTCCTACCGTGCATGCTCGTTTTAAATTTGCTGCATGAAAAATAAAAAATAAAAACAGAGTTTTATCGAAATTTTAGTCGACAAGAAATAATAAACAGAAATTCAAATTCCTGTAAAATCCGAATCCCTCTACCGGCTTTCACTAAATTTGATGTCTAGAATCAATCATCATTTGTATTAAAAAATTGTGTTCGCTAGATCAAGTTTTGCGCAAGGTACTGCAATAACTTCGATTTTTATTAAATTTTAAAACTCCATAAAATCCAAACCGCTTTGCCGAGTTTGCTCAAATTTAAGACCAAAGTTTGCATCACTTTGTCCCAATTACAAGTTTTATCTCTCTAGTGGAAAATTTGTTCGAGTCAGAATGATAACAGACATTTTTGAAAATTGGAGAAATCACATGATATCAAAATGCTTAAGCCGGTTCTTATAAAATGTGTAATAAAGTAAATGCTCGAACCAATTTTTATAAAATGGATACAAAATGTAGAAACATTGGACTGCTCTGTATGTGTCACTAAAATTCAGCTGGTTCGATCGAATCATGAGTTGTGGTGGTATGAATGTTAGCCCCTCCATGACACACCGTATACATTACATACCTACACTTTTTTACCTACATACCTACACGATTTCCTCAGGGCACCATAGTGATTCCATACTAGGGTCATATTGCAACCCATAAAGGCTTCCCAAATATCATTCTGTGCTCAAATCGGACCATCCAGATCGGGCTCCAGAAAGAAAGTTTTAATGGGCCCCGTTCACAATTTCTCAGGTATTCCACAATAGACATGACATATTAGGGCCTTATTACAACCGACCAGGGTTAGCCAGGTTATTACCCATCTAACTATTGAATGCCGGTGTCAGCGAAGCGGTCACCCATCTAAATATTGACCATCAGTCGTCAGCCAAGCGGTCACCCATCTATCTAAGTATTGAGCGCCAGGGCAAGCTTGGCGGTTACCTAATCTAGTACTGACAGTCAGAGTTAGCCAGGCGGTCACCTATCTAAGTACTAACTCTTAGCGTCAACTTAGCGGTCACCCATCCAAGTACTGACTTTTAGAGTTATCCCGGTGGTTACCTATCCAACTACTGACGGCTATAGCCAGCCAGGTAGTCACCCATCCTAGTACTGACCCTCAGGTTAGTCAGACAGTCATCCACCCAAATACTAACAAAGGAATTCACGCAAACAATGAAACAAGCAACTTCTTCGAATATATTTAGATAGCGACAACGAAACAATGTACCCTCTTCGATATAACGGATTGCCGTGAAAAATAACTGAATGTATTTCTATTGTTACCACATCAGACGCATTTATATAAATCTATAACGTTCTGACTATGACCCGAATGGTCGAGTGAGCTACAGCGCAGCGTAAAAACCCGCGTAGAAAAAAAGATTCTCGCCGAGATTCCCAGATTCTATAGAATCCCGGTGAGACTCTGATAGAGATTTAAAAGAATCCGGGTTCGGCGCGCAACCCGGCGCGCAACGGCGCGCCGGTAACTCGCTGAGATTCTCGGCGAGAATCTTTTTAAAAATCTCGGCGAGATTCTTTTTTTCTACGCGGGAATCACACACGGAACGAAATAGTTGGTTGCCCTAAACAAGTGCCATGGTTAAATACCATAACAACCAATCCATTGGGTGTCAGACCCAATAGGTTGTTTGTGACGTCCAATCGATTGGTTGTGACACCCAATAGTTCGTTCTCCCAACCAATTTTGTCACTTGGAGCGTATTTAACCATGGTACGTGGTTAGGGCAACCAACATTTCTTTCCGTGCATCCGGAGGGTCCCAGATTCGATTCATGTCAATGTAAAAAATTTAGAATATGTTTTTTCAGCGTTTAATATAGGGGAGAACGGGGGAATCGCAGTCACTAAGGAATATTTGCTTTTTTCTGTAAATAAAACTTCGTTTCTGCCAAAAAGTAATGGTTGTTGGATACTTCATCAACTATTATTGAAAATGAACAGCATGAAAATCACGAAAGCAATCGTATAAATGAATTTTTCATTCTTTTTCAAAACATGTGCAGTGACTGCCATTATCCGACGATTTGGGTAATCACGGTCGCCTTTTGGGGAATTGCGGTCAATTACGGGGTATCTGCAGTCACCTTTGAGGCAATACCATCCGGTCGTTAGCTTTTGTTGTTTAGCTGACAACTACTTTTTATAGAAGGTGATTTTATAGAGACCAATACCATATTACGGAAAATCTAATTGTTTTTAATTTTTGCTTCCTCATAGAGGAAGCTTTGTTTTCGTGAAAAATTTTTTTTTCGAGATTTTCATGTCAGTATGCTTAGAATCACCTAAAAATTCGAGAAAAGTGGTCTAGAAAATATGTCTGTATGTGTGTATGTGTGTGTGTGTGTGTGTGTGTGTGTGAGTGTGTGTGTGTATGTATCCAGACACTGAAAATTCAATTGCCCATAACTCACGAACGGCACGATGGATCTAGCTAAAATTTTGCACGCAGGTAGAGTATTGACTCCTCTGTTATTGACGTGATTTTTAATTAAATGTATCAATGTTAACAGATTTTATGCAATTTTTAATTTTTTCAAAAAATGTCGTGATCGCTCTAACTTTCGTAAAAGTTCGCCAATTTAGCTAAATAGTTCTTTATAAATGAAGACACGTTAAATGACGTTTGGTATTGAATTTCAGCGAAATCGGTAAAGCGGTTCCGATTTTATAGAATTTTGAATTTTTCGAAAAAAATACATTTTGCTCTAAATTACGTCGAATTTCAACAAATGAACAGAAATTTTGTACAGACGAAAAATAACATTCAGAAATGCCATGTACCAAATTTGGTGATGATCGGTAAAGTCGTTCGGATTTTACACCATTTTTCATTTAAAAAAAAATGTAGATTTTCGCTATAACTTCCGGAAAAGTTGAGAAAGTACGACAAAAATTTGTATCTAATCAAAATTAGATGTAACGGTGTTTGCAGAGGTGATTTATAGCTGTATAAAACACCTCTGCAAAAGAGACACAAGGTATAAAAAAAAAGATGCAAAGTAGAACCTTGCACATTGCTTCCTCATTATTTTTCGCTTTTTACAAAGCTTCCTCTATGAGGAAGCCAAAATTGAATAACATACTGCTTCCTCACAGAGGGAGCTTTGTAAAAAGCGAAAAATAATGAGGAAGCAATGTGCAAGGTTCTACTTTGCATCTTTTTTTTTATTTCCTCGTGAAAATATAACGCTTATCAATATAGCTATTATAAATCACAGTCTTTTGGTACAGTTATCTATCCTCTCTTAAAGTGTATTAGTATAACTCATTTTATACTGTCTTACGTTCTGTCATCCTTTTTTTACAGCAAGGCATCTGTAATTGCACGTACAAATTTTAATCTATGGTTTACAAGAAAATAAAAAATCTAACTTCAAAAATTCTAGCCTCATGTCAACACCGAAATCGCCATCAAATTGAATACATTTTTACGTTTATTTTTCGATTCGTCAATTCTTATTCGTTTGTAAGTTATTACTAAGTCATTAATTGAACTCAATTTCTATTATTAATGCATACATACCGTGATGTTTACTTCGAAAAATTCATTTGACGTGCGCCGGCGAATTGTGCCGGTAAGTCACTGGCGTCTCTCGACTACCATTGCCCCGCGCACGTGATCGTTGTTACCCCGACAACCACGAAGACTTTTTATATCAAATTTCAATATATTTGTTTACGGAATCAGCATTTTAACATGGGGAAATTGAAGCTACAAGTTCGAAAAATACATGAAAAACGGTTAGATGTGATTTTAACGTCAATAAGTTACGCATAACCCTTATTTAAAATACTGCTTTTCTTATAAAAAAAGAGTGCATAATCTAAAAATCATTTAATTTGTTTATTTTTTCGTAGTATAATTGGCACGGAGTATTAAATTAGTTAATTAGTATATACGTAAGCTGATTGGGCAAAAAAAAGTTTGATATATTCACTAGTTGATGCAAAAATAAGGTGACCGGAATTGTCCAGTGACTGCGATTCACCCGTTCTCCCCTACAGATACCATCATGTAGAGGAATACGTAATATCTAATTAAAATGCAAGATTGCTCAATTGATTAAGTGCAAATTAATATTCATTCATTTCATTTTCTTTATTATTGTAGCAGGGGCTTAAAATAGGGCAGTCTTTATAGGTCTTAACAGGGAAATCTGTAAAGGCTCCGCACTTTGAAGCGTGACCAGCCTAGTAGGGATGTGCTTAGGTGTTCATACTGGGCCCTTATTAGCATTGGGGCGAACTGGAAAGGGTTAACTGTTTTTCTGCACGGGTATTGACATAAAAATGTTAGACTTATTATTTAGAAATATCAATGAGATACATAAATTTAATTCTTATTTCAGAAAATATGGGCAATCACAGTGGAAACATGCAGTCAGATTTGCAAGGAGGAGCGGCGGTGAGCGAAATTACGTGAGTAGCGCAGGATATAATACGCCTGTATAGTAGATGGAGGAAAGCGAATTTCGAGAGTGCGCGCGTGCCCATGCTTACGCCGCGACGCTCAGATTTACGGCTGAGGTGAGAGTGAGGTGCATGGGGCAATTTGTTAATGCGATACATTGCAGCGGTTGAGAAGAGAGGGTAGACGGAAGAGTATCATGCTGGAAGGTACAAATACATTTGCGTCTGGACGAAGTACTTGCGCCTTGGCTGGTGCACTCTGGGTCGTAGGTCGATCGCAGAGGGTCGTAAGGTAGAAGGGATTGAGCGCGCTTGAGTAGCGAGGGCAACGCAAGAGAGGGTATGAGGGATGGTTGTGAGCTTGGATATAAAGACGTATGGCCTAAAAATACATGAACGTCTATGTATATATAAGACATTCTCTGTAAATTCAGCCACTATAACTGTTGAAAATATTTTTCTCTCTCTACAAATACCTTTGGCCCTCTCTGCCAATTTCTCTGTAGATTATTTACATACTACAGGTAGGTTATATAAATTCGAAAACGAAATATAAGTGTCCGAATTCGTGAAAAAATAGATTAAAAACAAAACCCTGTGAAGAAAACTTATCAGGGTTTTGGCAAGGCCCAGATTAATCGACCTTAATTTTCTTAGGGGCCTTATGTGGAAGCCTCATAGGGTTTGTTAAGGGACAGTCATGCTTTTGTATTCCGGACCTTTCTAGGCTACGTGTTGAAGACCTTTAAAGGCAAAAAATTGAGGACTCTCAAAGGCTGCCCCTACCAGAAAAACCAAAAAATGATTCACAAAATAATTATCTGCGCTTATTGAATTCGGTTTATCTTGTACTTTCAAATGGATATTCAGAATTATTTAGTAGATCTGTATATATTAATTGCCGTTTAATTTATTTGCCGTTGGTGGGACTCGAACCGCGATCCTCTGGTTGACTGTTGGGTGCTTTAGCCCACTCGGCCATTGACATCTTAACATTGTTATATTTTTATTGTCTATTTAAAGTGTAGTAAATACTAAAATGAAAACATGTTGAGACTACATTAATTCATATGATTGCGAACCAAAATATTCAACATAAGTACACAGTGGGGTGGTCACCCTTCCTATTACTGGCCCTCGAGGAACTTATTGTTAGAAAAATTCGACAGCCGGGTGATTACCCATCGAAGCTCTGAAGGAACATCGAAACTTTGGGAGTGAGGTGGTCACCCATCCAAGTACTGGCAGCGGTGGCAAGATAACAACATGGCGCAATATGGTTGACCCTATTGGGGGTTCCACGATTAAGTCTAATTAGACCAACGTTTCATTTAAACCCGGAATCCTGATGAAGCTTGATTGGGTCCTAAATTTATTCCCCTATTGAAGCTTCATTAAATTTCGCCATGGGAACCTAGAATTTCCTTGGTAGATCCCCAATTGGCAGTGTTACGGAAATCCCTGTTATGACATTCACATTGAAGCCCGATGAGGCTCCATGTTATTTAAGGGCTTCCCCAATAATATTCTACACGGGACATATATCTGCATTTTTTTAAAAATATTTATTTAGTTCTATAAAAACTCTTTGCCCACTCTGACAATATTTCTATAGGTTCTTTACATACCACTGTAGATTATATAAAATAAAAAGTGTACAGATGAGTGAAACAAAGTGTAATGAAAATGTCAAGTGGCTGAACTGACGCAGAATACCTTATATACATGAACGTATACTCATGCATACGTATCGGTACACGGAGGTACGAAGGCACCCATGAGCGCTATAGGTACAGGTAATCGCCTTTTGATTCCCGCCTAAGTTATGGCCTCCGTCGATCGTACGTCATTTGCCCCGAACTATCGGGTGTCTGGGATTTATCGCCGCTTTGCGACTGACGCGGCCTCTTCTTCCTCTTCCACTTTTGCCTCGCTTCGCGGCACTCACTCTTCACAGCTCTGACTCTCTTTCTCCAATTTCTCTCGTATACCCTTCCCGAAGCGCAAACCTTCTCATTCTCCTACACTTCTCTCTCTATATGCTTCTGTGTGTGTATATATATATATATATATACTTGTATGCGTTCGAAGCGATGCACTCCACAACTCTCTATCTGTCTCGTTTACTTTCTTCCGCAACTCTTTCTCCCTTGTCCCGATCGAAAGTATACACTTTATAAAACGACGAGAGCTGAGCACGGAGACGGGACGCCGATTATCGCTAATGACTCCGGTGCCTTGTATGGGAGATCGGAATCGGTCGCTATTCAATTTGGCGCTCGCGTGATCGTCGGCCCGAGAAAAAGTTCGCGGGACGCAGAAAGGAAGCTATGGGTTTGAGACGTAAGGCGTCGGTAGCGGAAAGAGGATGAGAGATGGAATTATAAAAAGAAAATGAAAATATGGATCGGTTGCATATAGCTCATAATTAACTACAATTAACTACAATTAACTACATTTATAGCTCAGAATTATTGTAATTTATTACCACATAAATAATATCATTAAAAAAGGACATTTTAATTTTTTTGTTTATCTGTCGGCGAAAATTATCCAAAGCTTTTAATTTTTTTTAAACAAGTATGGTGATGAGCTTTATTCGAGGTAATAAAAATATATTTTTCTTCACCGTAAAAAGAAAAAAATACCAATAATTTAACTGATATTCAGTAGCGGAGTTTACTGGATA
Organism: Ephialtes manifestator; assembly: GCA_963970395.1. Classification (NCBI taxonomy): domain Eukaryota; kingdom Metazoa; phylum Arthropoda; class Insecta; order Hymenoptera; family Ichneumonidae; genus Ephialtes; species Ephialtes manifestator. The sequence goes on from OZ019968.1 coordinate 28,198,329, forward strand.
CTGGAATTTCCTTTTATGGTAAACTCCGGAAAGCGGACCATGAATTTTTTGTTTTCAGATTTGTGAATACAAATTAGTAGAATGACATCGTAATTTTTAAGAGCGTATGCATGAAGCCATGCATGATGCCCATGGGTGGCAATTTATGATCCACAGTGGAGGGCACTAATAAGTGCGTACATGCCCGGTATTTTATCCCGGTTTTTTTTTTGCTGAAATAGACGGTATTTTTTTCATGCACGAGAAAGTATCCAAAAACTCAGTGGACTGAATTTATCACAATTTTAACGAAATATCAGTAATTTCGTTTGTAGCCTACCGAATTATTATTAATAATTTCCTTACGTGTGATTTTAATTTCTGATATCCTGTCATACCTTAAAAACCCATTTTTGCGACATGCAGATTTTAAAAAATCGAATGGAAAACATTCCTTTTTTATACTGAGAAACGATGCAGCCACCTTTGTAAGCTGAATAGGATTGCAATCACAAGTGACCAAAAACAACTGTATGTTTCACTTCAATTTCGTTGCCTTACAACATAATACATTATCTCGACTTAACCATATCGTCTTACGAGTAGAGTATACTGTATTGCCTTCTTGAATCACACCAGTGGGAAGTTCAGAAGTCCGAGTCAACTCTTAGAGCTGGACAGTGAAATACTTGCAACTGAATCTTGAAGGAGCACACAAGCCATATCTATACATATATCGGCTGTACTGTGAGGTATACATTCTTATGCCTGCATTATTCGCGAAACGGAAGTACATATGTTTAACGCGGCGGTGTGATATCGTAAACGCTCATGTTGGAAGCGCGTGGGTTTCTGAATTATTGCTCGACGTTGTTACACATCGCTTTGTGCATATACTGCATGCAACTCATGGCGTATAATTTTCCATGATACAGTTGAACATCTGAAGAAACTATTTGGTTGTACAAAAAGTTCTCCAATTCCTATAATTGTTGTCACACAGGTCATTTAATTAAGAAGAGGGAGTCAGACCCACATTGCTGATATTCATTGATATATATCTCAATTGTTTGTCTGCTGCACTGATAACAAAAAAAATGTTTGTAATAATTAAATCAGTGTACACTAGGGCTGTTCAAAAAAACATAATTTTCTTATAATCGGCTGCTCCTGAAATGCTGTGTTGTTTATCACAAAAAAAATGTTTTCGCGAAAGCTAGCAGTTGTGTGATGATATTAAGTACTGCCGCATCAAGGCTAAAATTCATGAAAAGCGGCGATTTTTATAAATTTTTTTTTACGTGCTGAAGCACTCGTGGAGATTGTGGTTGCTTTCGATAGACTATGAAATTGTGTAAAGGCAGAAACATGTTCGATAATGTTTAGTACTGCCACATCGACATTGAAGTTACCAAAATCAAAAAATTAAATCCTTTAAAACATTGAAATATTCGTCTGCTCATCGACTATTTCGTGCGATTTCAAATGAAAAAATGGCTCTTCAAACGGGAGTCATGTATGATCATAATCATGATGATGATAAGCGATTTTCGAATTTTAGGAAACTGCGATATCGATGCGGCAATACTAAATTTGATCATACAGGACTCTCGTTTCATCAGCCATTGTGTCATTTGAAAACGCGCGAAATAGTCGATGAGCAGATGAATATTTCAATGTTTTAAAGGATTTAATTTTTTGATTTTGGTAACTTCAATGTCGATGTGGCAGTACTAAACATTATCGAACATGTTTCTGCCTTTACACAATTTCATAGTCTATCGAAAGCAACCACAATCTCCACGAGTGCTTCAGCATGTAAAAAAAAATTTATAAAAATCGCCGCTTTTCATGAATTTTGGCCTTGATGCGGCAGTACTTAATAACATCGAACAACTCCCAGCTTTCGCGAAAACATTTTTTTTGTGATAATCAATACAGCATTTCAGGAGCAACCGATTATAAAAAAATTATGTTTTTTTGAACAGCCCTAGAGTCCCTTGAACAACCCTTGTTCAAACGAATTTTTAGTTGGTATAACAAATATTTTGGTTACCGCAAATATACTTTACAGAAATGAATCTAATAATTATTGAAGAAACTGAACATTTAGTTGTCCTAACGAAAAATTCATTTGAACGAGGATGTACGCCGATTTAGTTATTTGAAACATTTTTTTTTCTCATTGTGATGTCAGTAAAAAATATTCGTATATTCGTTTGAATGCTGAAACAAAAATGTTTTGCTCTATGGCAAAAGCATCTATTTATATCCATAACTATTTCTAATAAGGGAAATTTATAGTTTTTTAAACTCCTTCACACTTTCTTGAGTTAACCGGTCTTCTCTTAAAAATTTGGTGGCGAGATATATCGACTTTCGAGTTTTATTATCGAAAGTGCCAGATTTAATTGTTGTCGGTTTATTCGTGCTGTGATTGGTCGGCGGTGTCGTCAGGCAGTGACACTGCGTCGGGACCAAAAAATCATGCATTCATTGTTTTGTTTATGTCAAATGTCAAAACTTACAGAAAGAGACTCGGGCGCTGAAGCGCCCTCATCCGCTTAACCCTAGTCCTTTTCTAAAAAGTATGTTGCGAGATTTTATCGAAGTGCGAGTTGGTCCATTGTCATCGTGTTATTCGCGTTTTGATTGGTCCAAATTGGCGTGAGATCAGATCGAGACCGAGACCGAGTTCGTGTTTAACACGTTTGGCAGTTGCAATTCTGACAGTTTTGTCAAGCACATCGGGCACGCGAGGTTTGAATTGCCAAGTTGGTTGACTTTACAATATTTCGGGGTTTCCGGATTATGTGTTAATTGCGAAAATTAAATTAGGCTTAAGATGTTAAACGACAAAGTGCGACGTAGTTTCTATGGCAGCAACGAAACCAGGTGTACGCGGAGTCACTGCATGCGGATCAACAGAACATTCGTGAATAAGATGATAAGCGAAGAGATCGGGGAGAATTGAAATTCTGCAGTCAAGTAAATTAGACCTCTTTGTTTACTGTTGCTTTTATCAAAATCCATGCCAGGTTTCCAGAATTGGAAATCCTGTATTTATTTCTTTGAGCAAAGAGGTCGTACTGCTTTACTACAAATGTAAAGCCCCATATAATGATGGGATTTTACATTTTTTTTTAAAGTCTGGAAATTCTCCAGACCTCGCAAATTTTAAGTTATCAAGCTAAATATTAATTTATAATTGAAAGAATGTTAGAGGACAATTGGTAATCAATTTGAGTCAAATCTATAAAGAGTTTCCGACTCGATAAGATTTGGAATTATTGAAAAAATTTGTTAGATCTCTTAATTTTTGGGAATTCCGATTATATATATTATATGTATTAAATAAGATTGCTGCACCGACACACGCATTCCACACGTGCGCGCAGCGTGCGGAAGTTTTCTAGTAAGTAAAAAAATGGCTATAAATTGCTCGATTGTACATAAAAAGAATTCTTTCAGCGTGAATGTTGCGATTCGAGATAAAAGTAAAATTGGCAAAATGTCATAGAGTCGAGTTTTAATTCAACAAATTATTTTCATTAAAAAATTATAAGTTCCACTAATTTTAAGAAAAAAACGATACTCATACCGGAAAAATTTGGTTTACCAGTTATCTTAGGAAAGTGAGAAGAAGCGAAGAAGAGGCACTTGCTGTGCTTTAACGTATGAGAGGATCGAGAGCACGACATTGAGACAATTCGCCGCCAGGAGGAGAGCGCCCGGTTTTAAGCGGTCGCACGAGGAGAGACTTTCGATCTGCGGAGAAGCATTCGCATCCCAGGCTCGACAACCACCAGCACCAGCAACAGAAGCAGCACAACTACTGTGTAAGCGACGGTACGCGACGTGCAGTAAACTACGGTTAATTAAGCCAGGCCGCGCGCTGCGGGTTAATTCGGTCTACGCGGGGAGAACGCGCGCCGGTGTAGCTTCCTCTGGGCCGGCCAATTTTCCCCGAATCGTCATTAATCGAGGAAGTAACCCACCGAAGGGAGCTGCAGAAGAGGAGGAGAGGAGGAGAACGACAACGAAGTAGAGCGGCTCAAGGGAGTGAGGACGGGGGTAGTAAAGGGCAGCTCGAGCACCAACGTTATGCAAATGCCCTTAGCATAATTCATCCGCTCTTGGGCATCGCGCGCAGCTACCGCTCTCGCGCACTACGCGGATTAAGTTCGCTCTGTTCTATGGTCTCCGCTCTCTTCCATCCTCCTGTGTCTCTCTATCCTCTCCGTCGTGGTCCTTCTATGCAAATCGGAGGGCGAGAACGCTGAGCGCAGCTTCGGCGAGACGGACGCTACCGGAAGTAGCGTGGAGACCGACGCAGCCGGCGAATTTCAGAGACACCGGAGAGTGGGCTGGTCTAGTATTGCTGTTACATTGTTTTGTGTCTTGTGTACTTGTATCAAGGTAATCCGAACGAATTATTTATATCTTAACTAATGGCAATAGGAGTTAATCTTGAATCGTTAAGGTGGTTCTTACGGTTCTGAAGTCGTGCCATTATTTTTACTAGTCACGTATATGAAGGTCTAACAGTTTAGACACTATAATTTTGAAAAAACTTTTTATTATCCATTCAAATATATTTCTTCCTCCTTCTCAATTTTTCCATAGGTTTGTTACATGGTAATATAGATTATATATTATTAGAAGCAAGAAATTGGGATTAAAAGTATGTGAAATTCCTTACCCCCGTCCATCCCGGTCTCAATCGGTATCAAAACTGTAATCAACTTGTTTTTCAATGCATATTTGTATTTACAGCTTCAAGAAGAGGTTTATCGAATGCGGATATCGTTGATTACAGTTTTTATTACCGACTGCGGTATTTCACATGCTCTTAAGAAAATTTTTATAGAATTTTTCGAAATGTTGCTTAGCCACATTAATGGTACATTTTGTAAGTATTGTTTAAATTTTTTATTTTTACATAGGGTGGGGAAATTGATTTTATAAATCGAATAATATTTGTAACAGGCTCTGAATTAGGGAATTTGACTTTGTATTCATTTGGATTTTGGGTGGCAACATTTTCTCGCACCCAGAAAAACAGCTAATGTTTGAGATTTATGTTAAAATGAAAATCTTGACTTAGAACATTATTACTTCATTCAACGCTTGTGAAATATATGCCGAGACTGAATAACTTGCAGCTGCTACGTGGTTAGCATTTTTTTCATCTCTTTTTTGCTACAATTGCTAGAAGGGTTCTCCTTGCGTAAAAACTCTCTCACATCCACCCCGGCAGCACCATCCACCCCTCTTCACTGGTATCTACGCGTGCACGTGGGCAGACGGCATTTGCGTTGGAAATTTACGGCGCCTGGACCGGCCACTGTTACTTTCGTTCGGGGATTCCACATTCTGAAATTGTTTAAAAACTATGCGTACCTCACGTGTTGTGTATTTTGTGCCTCTTTGCTTTTATTGCGTGCTTACGGGTTTGGACGGACGAGGAAAAATATTCTGCGACACTGCAACAACGGGGCAAACACGTTCACCCAGAAAAAAGATTTGGTAATATTAAATAAAATTATCTATTCAATATTTAATTATTTCAATCAAAGAAAATTTACTTTCCCTCCAACAAATACGTATTTCAATTTTTCAGTTTTTTTATTCCCAACATATTTATTTATTCGAATCAACTTTCACTGTGAAGCGGACATTAAAAAAATATTTTATTTGTTGCTAGTAAATACTTTCTTAATTCGGAAAAAGGATCTAGTTAAAATGACCAAATACATGTATTAGATATTTTTAAATAAAATCAATTAGAACTATTTTATAATCCAATATATATTTATTTCCTTTCATCATTGGAGTTTATTATTATCAACATGCAACATTTATCGATTTAATTTAATTCTTGTCGTATATTTATATAAAAATTATATATTTTTTAAATCGGCAGTAGTGGGCGCGCGGTCGGTGCGTGGGTCGACCAAACAGAGATAAATTTAAGTTCTCCACTGTAATACCGAAAAGAGATTTTCTAGATTTCAATAGACGAAAATTTGACAAATATTGGTGGCTCACTATAGATAGCACCTTTATGCGAGAGTTTCGGAACTGTAAATTACGACATGAGTACAACATGAATAGAATAAGAAATAACAGAAAAAGACATTAAAAGTAAGTAATGTTACTTACCGAACGAGAAAGGTATACTTCCTATTGTATTTCTCTCTATATTACAAAAAGATCTCGCCGCCGCCGCCGCCGTGTCAAGAATCGAGGGACTTAGAATAATTCGGGCTCAGGGCTTGGCGGAAGGGGGTGAGGCTAAAGGCTTGGGGCTAGCCCCACCCCTTTCCGCCAAGCCCCGAGCCCGAATTATTCTAAGTCCTTTTCCAAAAACATAGGTCCCCCAAGGCTGCGGGCACCTTTGGGGGGGGGGGGGGGGGTATCCTTCGTAGGGGGCACCCTTGGGCGGGGGCGATTGCGAGCGCGCGCAGCGCGCGAGCCACATTAAAATCCTAGTTATGTATATATGTTTATTTATTTTTTAGTGCATTGTTTATTAACTTAGCTTAAGTTCAACTTGACAAGCAAGACTGTACCAAGGTTTTTTTTTCTGCTCAAGTTTTTCCCATATCGTTATGGTGACAGTCAAGCACCGAGAAAGTTCCGAGCAAAAAAGAAGCTCAACAAATATCATTATATAGATTCTTTTATTATTCATTATTTTTATACAGAAAACTGCTTACCATTAAGAACCGTATGCGAGCGGGCAAAATGGTATTTATAAGAAAATATGGTTGTTTTTACATGTTTAATGAAACCATCAGTGTGAACCAATGATTGTACCAAGAACTTCAATAAACATTTTTTCAAAAAAAAAAAAAAAAAATGCGTGGCTCGACGGTCTCCAGAATTAAGCAGCATTATTTGCGGTCATAACTTGGATGGGTGACCGCTTAGCCGCGCACTGGTTTGCGTGCCAACTGCTGAGCGGGAGGCAGTTTCTAAGCTTCTAAGGGATAGTGAGGAATATGCCAATAGAATTTTTTTTTTTTTTTTTAATCATCATTTATATCCAGTCTGCTAATCCAAATAAATATTTCTTAGACTTCAATATATTTACTATTCAATAAGTATATTCATTACAAATAAAAAAATTTATTTGAGGTGAATGGAAATTTAGTAGGTTGGCATCTAAATAAAAAATTTTATTTCCGATGCGTAGATCCTAGTCCCGTTAACAAGATCTTTTTTTTGGGTGGTTTTGCCCAGCCTTGGGACGCATTGAACTCAATGGTTTATTTGTTTCATCATCGGTCATTTGATCTTGGCAAATTTATCTCGCGAACAAATTATCATATTGTTAAGTTCATCCATATATATATAGGGGCGACCGGACACCCAGAAAAAAGATCTTATTAACGGGACTAGAATCTACCCATCGGAAATAAAATTTCTTATTTGGATGTCGACCTTTTAGACTTCCATTTACCTCGAATAAATTTTTTTATTTGTATTTAATATACTTGTTGAATAGTAAATATATTCAAATCTAAGAAATATTTATTTGGGTCGGCAGTTATATAAATGTTGATTTAAAAAAAAGAATTTATTGGTATATTCTACACTTATCCCTTAGAAGCTCAGAAAACTGTCTCCCGCTCAACACTTGGCGCGCAAACCAGTGCGCGGCTAAGCGGTCACCCATCTAAGTTATGACCGCAAATAATGCTGCTTAACTCTGGGGACCGTCGAAGCCACACACCGACCACGCGTCCACTGCTGCCGATTTAAAAAATATATAATTTTTATACAAATATACGACAAGAATTAAATTAAATCGATAAATGTTGCATGTTAATAATAAACTCCAATGACGAAAGGAAATAAATATATATTGGATTATAAAATAGTTCTAATTGATTTTATTTAAAAATATCTAATACATGTATTTGGTCGTTTTAACTAGATCCTTTTTCTGGATTAAGAAAGTATTTAGTAGCAATTAATAAAATATTTTTTTAGTATCCGCTGCACAGTGAAAATTGATTCAAATAAATAAATATGTTGGAAATAAAAAAACTGAAAAATTGAATGAAATACATATTTGTTAGAGGGAATGTAAATTTTCGTTCATTGAAATAATTAAAAGTTGAATAGATCATTTTAGTTAATATTACCAAATCTTTTTTCTGGGTGGAGTTACTGGACCAGTTGCACCAATGGACCATCCGCATTTCTCAGTAATTCAGTGGTAGATCACGGCGAAATAAATTCGCCTTCGTTTGAAATATCAAAATATACACAACTGCCTAGTGGAAGTCGAATTGTTAGGGTAGAAGTAGCAGTATTGGCCACCGCCAATGTTTTTAAGCATTTTTCGTGGCTACCGTTGCTCTGCGACTGATGAACGTACCCGTGAAGATAAATTGTTGGGGCCCTTACTTGGCCCTTTCTAGTTTGCCCCAATTCCATTAGAGGCCCAGTGTGGAAAAGAAACACGTATATTTGGATATAATCAATTGTCGTTAATAGGAAGAAGTTACGAATCGACAACTGAAACATCTCATTCTGGACGTCTTATAGCAATTAGTTAAACTCATTATTGTACGTATCTGTCTTAAGATGATTTCCTAGATATTTTGACGTATTTAAAATATCAAATGAATTCGGATAAACGACGATGGCCAGAACAACAAATAAGTATCTTGCCTCACTTGTGCCGATTATAATAACAGCTATTATAGAGAGATTTATTCATTTGTTTTGGCCTTTGTGGCCAGTACATATGAGTTTCGTGGGAACAGTTTCATTTTAAATTGCTTACATTAAACACTTCTTACGATATACTTATTATTACGATATGATATTCGTGTGGTGTTCTCCGCTTAACACGCGGGCGCGTATTCTTAATGCCTTCATTATGAATTGGTTGAGCCTTAGCGAGCTTTCCTTCGATTTCACTCTTAACAGCTCTATACATGTTTCATTCTTATTATCTGTCTCGTCTGTGAAACCGAGGGCGGATGCTCTCAGATTGTCGTATTCGGGACATTCCGCTAGGATATGGATAAGACTCTCGGGATCTTGTCCAAAACATATACCGCACGTATTTATCGGATCCAGATTTGTTTTAATTTCGTTGTGAATGATTCTGGCATAATTAGATCCCATTAATCTGCACTGCGCTATTGTTCGTGTGACAGCTAGCGGCTGTTTTTCCTTCAAGTACGATTGGCATTCTCTCTTATCCGGTCTGAGCTGCGCGTACACTTGGAGCGTGGTTGTTTCCCCTAGCCTTCTCCAATTTATTTCCCTCGAGTTTTGGATATGCCTGTCTAAGATGATTTCTCGTTTTTGTATCAACTCGTTGCGCGTTTGGGGGTTTCTCATAACATCAACGCCGTATTTAGATGTTATTTCGTTGATTTGGACTGCCCAGTTGTATTTACCTATTACTTCTTTTTTTTCCGCAAGAACTATAAGCTGTTTATAGCACATTCTCGGATACCTTTCTTCTCCCATTTCGTTTATTTTAATAAGCCAATTCATTGCCCTCTTTATTACTTTATTTGACAAACTCGTGATTCCTAATTCTATTCTAAGCGCGTAATTTGGGCAGTAGCGTGGCAGCATTAGTGTTTTTTTATAGTACGAAGTTTGGATTTTATCGATTTCATCCAGATAACGCAGGCCCCATACTTCTGCTCCGTAGAGTAGAACAGCTATTATAATTGGTTTTGTATCAATTATTGCACCAAACGCCACCGAAAAACTTGTTAAGTCAAGTTTTAATATATTGGGTGTATTGTATTTGATAGCATAGTCAAAACCGGTACAAACATGGCCAAAGCCAGTGAAATAGCAATTATTCATCTTTTTTGCAATGTATCTGCTTTTTCTCGAAACGTATTAAAATATCAGTGTTGCAGATGTAAAATTATATATATGCAGAATATACAAATTTAAAAGTATTTAACAAATGCTGGTTCTGACCACAATCTGTTCTCCCATATTTAGAAAAATGTTGAATGTGGCTAAAACCGGTATCTACACTACGTTCAAAAGGCAAAGGAACAATAAAGTCATTAACTTATAAGATTGGTGTAACGAAAGCCTTCTTCTTTTCACTTCTTAAACTTTCATATCCCGGAGTGCATTAAACGCGTTGGTGACTAACCAAAGCCGAAAAGACAAATCTAGTGACAGAACTGCCCTAGCGCATACGCCAATCCTTGTGACTAACACACGGAAAAAAGGCTTGGTTGGAACAACCAAGTGCCTTGGTTATATATGCGCCAGACAATTAATTGGTTAGACCAACCAAGTTATTTGTTAGGCCACCGATTTCTTGGTTGGACTAACCAAGTCACTTGGTAAGCTAACCAAGTGACTTGGTTAGACCAACCAATAAATGCACTTGTAAGTCACAAGTCACTTGGTAAGCTAACCAAGTGACTTGGTTAGACCAACCAATAAATGCACTTGTAAGTCACAAGTCACTTGGTAAGCTAACCAAGTGACTTGGTTAGACCAACCAATAAATGCACTTGTAAGTCACAAGTCACTTGGTAAGCTAACCAAGTGACTTGGTTAGACCAACCAAGAAATTGATAGCCTAACAAATAACTTGGTTGGTCTAACCAATTAATTGTCTGGCGCATATATAACCAAGGCACTTGGTTGTTCCAACCAACCCCTTTTTCCGTGCAGGTCGAAAACAGGCAAGAGTAAGAAATCATAACTTAGTATTAATGACGTGCATAATTAGGTGGTCTATTCATGAAGTTGGCCCTTTGAATAAATCCATGGGTTTCATGAACGGTTTCCTCTCTTTTAATATGATTGGTATTTTGTTTTAGACAGTTTCAATAATTTTTTGTCAATTGATCCAAGGACAAAAGATTTCGTCTATATTTAGTAGAGATCAATGAATAGCATAAGCTAGTATATATTTTTGGTCAATATATTTTTGCATATGTTTCATCTACATACATTTTATGGTTTTTATGGTTAAGTGGTAATTTGAAAACGCTGAAATTATAACAGAATCGTTTTGCAGCAGTAGCGACAGCAGCAGATGAGCGACGATGTGGGAGGAGCGAAATATCGAGGCAGACGTTTCGCATTACAAGCCGTTACAAGCCGCGAACTTCTCAGCTTCGACGTGGCAGCCGTCGCACCACCCTGCGTACATTCTTGTCGATCTATAACCGCCCTGGTATATACGAGGCGATATGGAAGGGTACGTGGACCGTGGTTTCAGCGTCGAGAGAACTCCGTTATAGTGCCTGCGTGAACATGTGCAATAGGTACGTATATATTCAGCATAGGGCATAGAAACGCTTAATACGATAGAGTATAGAGTTGATTCTGTGTGTGTTCATGTGTGTGCGAGGTGAGATCGCGTGTGCGAAGCTCGTCGAGCATAGCGCGTTAACGGAAGCCCGTGTCGCGAGTAAAGCGGTGTAGGCGCAACGCGATTGGCCGATCCTTCTCGTAATTGCCTGTAGATTCCAATCGCGATTAGTCGGGAAATTAATACGGCGCTGGACGAGAGAGCGATTTATGCTCACCTCGTGGGCCTCCGTTTAGCCATATAGTCTTGTACATTGTGCACTGGTCATGTACATACCCAGTAGAGCTTGTACAGCTCTACTGCAGTCCGACAACTGCAGTCTAGTATGCAAACGGGTCAAAGAAAAATGCCCCACCGCCTCCCACGACGTATTTGCTCTCAGTAAAACGTTAACTACTCAACAGAAGCGTTTGACTAATCCTGATATTACGAACTACACGGGGATGAATATTCGTGCATAGTATCATAATTCGTTGTCCAAAAAATCGTGCATTTTTCTACTACGTCAATAACGTAAGGAATTAGTGATTTCGCCTATTTTTTCAATTTTCTTAAGGGTTCATGTGTATTTCCCGATACAGACTAATATTTAGTTAGAAATTTGTGGATGTTCATAATATCTCATACAACCTGAAATGAAGCTTTTCGTAAAGTCTGAAAAACTGAGATTGTTGGTAAAAATTTAAATCATGATGGATGACATTTTTTCAAATCTCATGATAAACGCATCGATCTCGTTAACAATTCTATTAGTGACGTTGTTCTACAGCAACTAAAATCATTCGTAGGCTCAAAGACTCTAGTGTCATAATTTTTCTTGAACTTCTCAAACAAACAAAAAAGATCCTTAATAACAGCACATGCCCGTTAGCATCAGCTAAAATGCAAACCGTAATAGAATCTTGTATAAAAACACACACAATTTACCAACCCCGTATTATTCCATAGCATGAATACTCGCCTCTATGATAACGCAAGAAAAATTCTCACACGACTTGAAAGTACGTGCGCGGGGCTATTCATGGTATTAGCATTAAAGGGTGACCGCGCGGTTGTCGTGCATCCCCCGCAAAGTTGGGTCAACAGGCATTGTCCGAGCGGAATTACCAGTGGCGGGAGTCTGTGATTAAATGCCGTTCTCTCGGGCTCTGCATATCTCACTTCCTCCTTCTAGCTGCCGTCGGTTTCTCTGACCGTTCCACGCTCGAGCGAAAGACGAGAGAGAAGGAGGGAGGAGAGAGTTGCAGCAGAGGCTGAGAGAAACTGAGAGCCTCCCGCATACCTATACAAGGGTCTCTGGCCATGGCCACCAGCGTTCGCATACCTATACCACCTCCCCCTCCTTCACCTCTGCAACAGCAGCAGCACATCCTCCCCCGCTTTCATGTTCTCCTTCAGTACCAACCCTGCATGCAGAAGCATCAACAGCAGCAGCAGCAGCAAACCATATATGTATAGAGTATGCAGCTAACGTGTACCTATATCGTATACCTTAGGACATAATGCCCATTGTTTCAGGCATTCGCCGTATCCTTGGTCCATCCAGCACGATCCGACGTACGGAACCCCTCACTGAATTGCTTGAGAGCTCGAGATTCGACAGACGCGCTAGCAGAGATCCTATATATCTATACATAGGCTACCGAATGCAATGCATCTATACCTCTATGGTTTGGGTGCTCGAACGTTTCTCCGCATCTGGAACGTCTGAGAGGACAGCACGCAAGAATGAACAGAGACGTCGCACCAACGATCTCTCGATTAGAACGGCAGTTCTAGCTCGTGGAAACAAGCGTATTTGGTTTAGTGCCGGAAGAATAATAGCGATGAAATTGCGGAGTTTCGATTACTGTAGAATGGGTAGCATGAATTGGACTATATTTAGCAACGATTAATGGTGAATCGAAGTTTATTATAATCATGTTATTATGAAGCAGATTCATTTGTAACTTTGTTTCGAATTTGAGGAATAAAGGGTCTTCGCTTTAACCCAGAATCATTACAATGCGGGGTAAGAGATTTAGATTATATCGTATAATTGTGATGCTTGTATAATTTATACTTACTCTCAATTAAATTCTCGAACTTGGTGAAACTTGATTTGTCGATTAATTATTGCCCTATACAGTAACGAAGCTATAAACTTGAACACTCATTTTGCAAATGGTGTTATTGTTTAGTTGCATGGATCGGAATTTTTTCGAGTTCCGTTTAGTTGATTGTTAAGTCTATAATGGGAGTGTTATAACGATAGTGAGGTGTTGGTTAACGAATGTAACTGGGTTTTCGCATAGCTTCTTCCGTCCCATTTTAAATAAGAGGAGTCTATATGTTCTAGACGAGTGTATAAGTCATAGTCAAAATGTTGGGTTTTCTTTTTAAATAATTGAACCAATCCGCTGTATATTCATTCATTATCAACTGGGCCACTTTTTTCGGTCGACCTCCCGGAAAACAGCATCTTTGATTCGGGTCTTAATTTTACAAGGTATTTCGCATTCTATGATGATTCTGAGAAAAAATTCCAAAGTGGCATCTCCAATTCTTAGGCCGTAAAAAATTGAAAATTCAAATAAAAAAATTAATATATTTTTTCCTGCCCGTTTTTTCCGAATTATTTGGCGCAGCCCGTCGTCCGAGAAGATTCATTTTATCTTTTGGAAATGTGATGAAATCCGCTAGGAAGGAAATCCAAAGTGACACCTCCGATTCTTAGGCAGGAAAACATTTATTAATTTTTTAATTTTTATTTTCAATTTTTTACTGCCTAAGAATTGGAGGTGCCACTATGGAATTTTTTTTTCAGAATCTTCATACAATGCGAAATACCTTGTAAAATTATAACAGGAATGAAAAATGCTTTTTTCGTCAAAAAAATTATTTATTCACTTTTTTTGCGAAAAATTGACTTTTTTCCATTGGAATAATTATGATTTTAACATCACTCGAAAGTAGATGGAAAATGAAAAAGTTAATGTTCTTAAGAATTTTTTGAGAGTCTAATATTTTCTGAGATATAGTGATATTTAAAAAAAAACGTAAATCCTCAACGGCGCCCTTTAAAAATCTTTAAAAAAACACAAACACCCATCTCAAATAGTACAACAAACTGACAAATTTAGAAAAATATCCGGGAGGTCGACCGAAAAAAGTGGCGCATTTGATAAAGAATGCCTCATATACAGCAATCACTAACAGTTTCAATGGAGTCTAACTTGAGTTCCTTCTCATGGAAAAATGCAAAATGTTAAGAATCGTATGCAATTACATACAAATAGTTCTGAAGTAATTAAATTTCCTGTCATCACCATTATTTTAAGATTATATGTTTCACTCATTAATATATTATGTTTTTCACTCATTCCGACAGTTTTAATTTGGTTCTTAATTTTAAATAACCTACAGTGGTATGTGTAGAACCTATAGAAAAAATTGGCAAAGAAGGGAATATATATTTTGTGGGGTAAACATATTTATTCAAAAGTTGTACTTTTGAAAATCAGATTACTGGACAGAAAGAAAGATTCTGTGTAAATGAGGTTTATTTACAAGGACTTCGAGACATACAAAATTCATTTGGCTCGCGTGTCGGACTTATATATAGATGTATATATATATATATGTTTATATATATATAATAATCTACAAAAAGTATTAGATACACGAATCGTATTTAAACATTCTAATCGATGATAATTCGACACTGATTTTCGCGTATTTACAAGTACATGAAGACATCTTGATCCTAGTGACATTTTCTTTGATACCATTTTTATTATTTAATCTTAGCTTAATTGAGAATTTTGATTCGCCTCGGTAATTAAGTTAACCGTGTTTCTTTAAGGTTATCTCTATCCTCTGGTCGTTGTTCGTGCTGTTGCTCCTTCGTTGATCATATCCAAGGTCCTAAGCGAGTCTCGAGAACTGTTGCCGCGTCCACACGGCCCATCAGCCTCAAGTGGTTCAAGAGGTCAGCCAGCGCCGTGGTCTCGCGATGCCTCGCCTCCCATAGGTCGAGGATGTGCTCGGTCGGGCTGGCTTTCGTCGCGAAGTAGTCCACGTATCTTTAACGCCCGAGGAGAAACAAAAATACATGTTATATTACGTAGGCAAAAAAATACAAGCACTTGACTTGATCGACTAGAATTATGTTTGGTTATCGTGATAGCATAATTTTTTCTTACCGATCCACTTGAAGGCGCTGCGCTAGCATTCTCCAATCATTTCCTCGGATACTCGGAGGATCGAGACACTGGCAAAGCTGTTTTCTCAAAGTCTTCGAAAATCTGTCGACAGTTAATATATGTTTTATTATCAATAATTTATATGAGATATTCTGTGTCAGTTCAGCCACGGCACCGTTTGAAAAACTGTTTTAACTCTCCAAATAGTTCACACTACCAATTTGAAACCATTTGATCAAATTAAGTGTACTCTTATACTATAAAGAATACGTAAGAGAAATGTAATAATACAATAAAGTGCCTGATCTCGCGGAGAATATCGGATATATTATGAGTCGAACTGAGATTAAATTGTGTACCTAAAGGTTCTTGGCACAACTGCGTCACTTGTTCTGCTCCCATTTTTTCCACGACTCACAATCATGTTCATCTCCGTTTTCTCGTTACGTTTTCCTAATGGCGAACTACGGTGCTTGGTGGTGAGGTCGAGATCGATCCTCAGCACAAGTCCATTTTCCTCAAAACCGCGTTGAGATGCTCGAAGCTCGAAGCCCAACCTGAGATCGCTTACAATCCTCTCGATCTTGAAGCTTCTGCAAGGGCTCATCCTCGAGGAGGACCATACCAATCTGTAGGGTACTTCCTGGCGATCCGTGAAACCACTCTCACGATCCTCGAGGTCGATGCAGAGAGGCGCCCCACTTGCGCGGTAACTCAAGGTACCTCGCTCGATCAAATTCCCACTGAGGCGACGTTCCTGTAGTTGCAAATAAGACAAATCGATGTCATTCATCATTTTGACATTTTGGCGTTTTGGGAATTGTAAACAGATTCGTCGTAGGATTTAGTAGCATTTGGTGTATGCTTTAGTAGAATTTAGACGACATGTCAATTGGAAATATTTTTTTAATAACTTTTTAACAGTTCTCGAAAAAAGAATCTCAAAATCGGAACATGATTCTTAACAAAATTATATCTCTCTATATTATAAAAAGATTTCGCCGCCGCCACCGTGTCAATAATCGAGGGCCCTAGAATAATCCGGGGTAGAGGCGGTCAACCGTCCAAGTACTGACCTTGGAGTTCATTACTTGGATGAGAGGCTCCCCCGGATTATTCTGCCCCCCCCCCCACAATTTTCCCTCCTCGGGTCGAATTATTTTGAGTCCCCCCATGAATGGCCTCCTGCGGTTTGGATTTTTCAAAGACCCCCCCCCCCCCAAGATCCGACTCTTCTTAATCCTCCATGGGCCCTCCAAAGTCAGATTTGCGAGTGCGTGAGCCACAATAACCCCTAGTAATATATAAATATGTACAGGGAGTTTATGTGGAAATAGGACAGCTAAATGCGCTTACGCGTCAAAACAACAGTTCTCAGTCTCGCTACGTGTAGACCAAGTTGACGGGCCAGCAGGAAAGACCGGTGAGGGGTTTGTGCTCGTTTGAGCCGCACTATTGGCCATAGGCCGCAGCCTATCAGGCTTGCTGATTCTTGCGCAACCCTGTTGGCCTGTCCTATTTCCTCGAGAACATCCTGTATATCTCTCTGTATTATAAAAAGATTTCGCCGCCGCCGGCGTCTTGTCAATAATCGAGGAACTTAGAAAAATTGACCGCAAACCACCTGTTGCGGAGGGATAGGTGTTCCCGTGGGATAGACGAAGATGTCTCGAGGGACATAGGAGGTGACCGTAAGAAATAGAGGAGGGGTTTCCGTGAGATAAAGAAGCGCTTCCCAAGGGATAGACAATGGGTTCCCGTGGGATAAAGGAGGGGTTCCCATGGGATAGAGGAGGGGTTCCCATGGGATAGAGGAATGATTCCCGAGGGGTATCATTTGGCCATGTAATTTTGAGCGAGTGGTATCAAGTTAGCCATTGAATTTTGAGCGAGTAGTTTTAAGTTGGCCATGGAATTTCAGGCGAGTAGTTTTAAGTTGGCCATGGAATTTCAGGCGAGTGGTTTTAATTTGGCCATGGAATTTCAGGCGAGTGGTTTTAATTTGGCCATGGAATTTCAGACGAGTGGTATCAAGTTGGCGACGGAATTGTAAAAAATAGATTCGAAACATTTAACCGAGGGTTTTTGAGCGCGGGAGCCACAATAACCCCTAGTATAAATATAGATTCCTAATGATCTATTAATCTGTTTTTTTTAATTACTTTTTGGCATTATTATTTTTAATCAATGTTATTAGTAACGTTAGTATGCTTAACTTCTTTTTTAATTTCCCTTTTACGACGTTAATTCTAATTACA
The DNA here is from genome assembly GCA_963970395.1 of Ephialtes manifestator. Classification (NCBI taxonomy): domain Eukaryota; kingdom Metazoa; phylum Arthropoda; class Insecta; order Hymenoptera; family Ichneumonidae; genus Ephialtes; species Ephialtes manifestator. The sequence continues at coordinate 28,216,085 of OZ019968.1, forward strand.
TCAATTTTTTAGTTGGGCATATACTATGTGTATCCTTAAGTTGGGAACATTAAAAGGCTATTCAGAAAGTAGTAAAGAAGAAAATTTCACCTGCTCATCGATGACCTTGCAAGTTGCCCTAGTGTCTTCCATAACATGACACCTGACCAAATCCCGTTCCCTGGATTCATAAACTGCAATCGCGACTCTCTTAACAGCCAGACCTGGCGCGACAACAGAGCTTTCACCAGCAATTGCATAGGCCCCAGGAATTTCAGTGACGAGGAAAACTCCAGCATGATCCAGTTGTGCGAACGGTTGTCCCGGAAGATTCGTAGGTTCGCCGCCAAGAGTTAAGACTTTTCTCCACTTCGAGCCGGACGATATAGAAGATGTTGATGACAAAGTTGAAGCCGGAGAAATTGACGAGAATCCGTTGGATCGTGCTTCGAGATCAAGATCAGCGTGCCAAACGCTCAACTCCCAATTTCCCGTTCTTAGTTCGGCGCAATGTTCGAATTGCAAGATCATGGGCTTTATTAGTTCGAGTTTGGAAGGTCCACATGCCACTACACCTGACAACAATGTCATCGTCGATGGCAGATTAGGTTTTAGACACTCTTCACCGAGCACCGCTAAATAAAGATTTTGTCTTCGACCGCGAGGAGCTGCGCCTTCCGGAACAGACATCGAAACACCAGTTTCCGGTACAACAAGAAGAGCACCTTGCTCATCAACCAACGCTTTGACCACTGAACCACCAGCACGTTCACTCATCACTTGTTCCGAAGGTTCATCGTCGTAAATACTGTTCTTCTTCAGTGATTTCTTGTCGTTCTGTCGTAGCTGCTCTTGATCCTCCTCGTCGACGACCAATTTCACGTGTTCTGGAGATGCGTTCTCTTGATTGTTTAAGTCGTTCAGGGAGACCTCGTTGCCCCAGTTGGTACCGACTGAAGGCACGAAAACTTGGCGACTTTGTTGACGGTATGAAGAAGCCGGTGATTGCAAAACCTTCTGCTGTGGCGAACGACTTTCGTCCCCTTCGGAAGCTCGACCTCGCAATGATGATTTGCAAATGGAACGGGTTGAACGGCTGCCCGCTGAAGAGCTCGGCGAGGGGCCAGTTGTTGATGGGAGGGACAATTGGGGGACGTCATAATGATGCTCCGAGAAGGATCTGACCAGTTTTTAATGATTTTTCTTCATTCGATTAACTTCAAATTTTTTTGTAAATATTTTGTCTTCAATCTTGTAAAATATGAACTTACCTCGGCATTCTTGTAACTTCAGTCTCATTGATAATGTGTCCATGACGATTTTGTCCTGTAAGTATAGCGCGATCGCCTCTCGTCACAACGGACTTGGTAAGGTTGTTAGCGTGACGAAAGTCCAGCCTGGCTACTCCGTAAAGTGCGTTTAATCTTTCCTTTCGTCGCATCAAACGGACAACGAAGAGAGTCGCGATTCCAAGAATGAGAAGGGCAAGACTCAGTGAGACCCACAGAGCCAGTAAATTTTTTTGGTCAATAGCGGGAGTAGCTGCGGGTATAAAATGAGACATCTCAAATGTTTAACTGAAATCTCAAATCCGAAAATAATTAGGAATGCAAATGATTTGTTTACCTTCTTTGAATATTCGAGGACCATCCTGACCCAAAGCTTAGTACGAAAACATAAAAAAAACATAAATATTTTTTTTTTCATATGGATTTCTAAGGAAAATTACTTGTATATGCGAAGAATGACAAGAGATAATGACGTGGCAGCCTCCTGATTGAATCATAGGCGATATAGTAGCTTGTGACTGGGCTTTTTCGTGACTCACCAGCGCAGCGTTCGTTAAAGCACTCCTCGACGACGACGTCCTGCCCGGAACAAATTCGGCCACCGTCGCTTGGCGGTGGATCGTTGCAGGATCTCCTTCTCACCCTCGAACAATCGGGACCGCAAGCTGACCAAGCTGACCACGTCGACCATCTGCCATCGACCGCTGCAATTATCATGTAAGCGTGTTCGCGACAAGATAGAGAATTCAATTAAATAGATATAAGTGGCTGTATAACGGTAAGCTCAGAATAATAATAAATACCGGAGCTGGCATAAGTATAACATTAAAACTTTCATAATTCAAAGTGCGATCTATTTATAGGCATACTTGTTGCCAATTTGTCACATCTTGACTACAATGATCCTTACCCCCCTCCGGCAAATTCATATTTTAGAATTTCGGTGGTTTTAGTAAGAACTTTAATGGTTTTATTCGACTTCAATGTGGTCTTATTTCATCGGATAGTTTTTACTGATTACATATATAAATGACTTTATAAATCATGATAAACATATAAAAAACCGAAAAAAAGTGTTTCAGGTTGTTGATAAACATTTTCAAGAGACGCAAGTATTAAGTTATAGCGATTACCAAGAAAATTTTTATTTTTTTACTCTTCGGTCATAAATTTATTTAGAGTTTTACTAAAATTTTTAGAATTCAAAAAAGCACCGTGAAGGGGGTCCGGTTTATGTTTGTTTTTTTCGTAATTAAGTAAACTTTACAACACTCAAAACACCATACAGAATCTCAGGACTTAGTTGAGTTATCACTTTTGTTTATAGATTTTTTAAATTGAAGCAGTGACAAATTTATTTTTTTGCATTCAGAATATTATTTTTTGAGAGAACCGCTGTTAAATCCTTATTGAGTAAAAAAAGCACATTTACAAAATTCTCAACGCAGAACGTTTAGATTTTGTACCTCTAAATGATAATCGCGTTTCATAAAAATCAGAGGGAAACACTGAAATGACACATTGTAAGGCTAGATAAACAAATTGTTCTACCCGGACAAGAAGGGCTGCACTCCATTCGCTGAGTCCCTGGACCTGGACACAATTGACCTCCGTTAATCGGCGAAGGATTGGTACAAGTCCTCGTTCGTCTTTGAAGACCACGACCGCATCTGACACTGCATTCAGACCATCCGGACCACGAAGACCAACCACCATTTACTACGGAGAACGTTGATTCGCATACAGTTAGAAAAAAAATTCTGTCATCACGGCCTGTTTCAGTATCCCTTAGATTCGTTTTTTTTATCGTGCTTTAGTTGATTATTTCTCATACCGTAAACCGTAAGGACAGCAGGTTCGCTGGGTCTCCGAGCGGCCAGGTTCTCAGCAATACAAGTATAGTTGGCTTGATGACGAAGCTCTGCTTCGCCGAGGACGAGATTGCCCTCCTCAGCCGACTGAAGAAGATCGATGGACGACGACGATATCTCGTTTCGTACGGACTCGACGATGAGACTCGGTGATTTCGAAGAAGTCGTCGTGGCGATTGATTCGATTGGCGAACCGTTTTTCAACCATGAGATCTTTGGTCGAGGTACTCCCAATGGCGGCACGCATCGCAATTCTGCCGTACGTCCTGCTTCGACCGACAACGAGTACGGAGGCGACAGGAAGTGTTTCTTCAAGTCTGTTACGACGATTAACCACTTGTCAATTTTTCGGTTACATTAATTTTTATGCCACGAAGTTTAATTACCCGTTAATGATTCAAATCACTGCTAATTCTAATAAAATTGATTTGGAAGTTAAGAAATGCTAAGAAGAATTGATATTTTATTTACTGAAACAATTTATTAAAATAATCATATTTGTACGAAAAAGAATTTACTTCATATCGCATGGGAAAGAAAAGTTTTGACATTATTATTACTAGTATTATTATTATTGAAAATCTATGTTTTTGGTACCCTAAACGTCTTGATTTTTTTCTTGCCATAAAATACTCAACTCGTAATCAATTTTATTGTTGGCAATGAACACGTGATACATCCTTAATAATAGCAGGTTCGTTGAATACGAGAACGATAGTCGGAAAGAAATTCAAATATAACGGCTACGGTTAGACTAATGATTTGAAATAAAGATTCCCTCTAGCAATCATAATATCGTAATATTATCCGGTAATACAACGCTCACGTGGTAGCTAACCATTCGAGTTCAATCTCTTGGAGATCGCAGTTGAACACGCAACTTGTGCAACATTTTGCTATTGGCAACGGCCCGACGTGACCATCAGCATTTTTTTTTTAATATCCAACCCGGAAATGAATGGTAGAAAGGTCCGAGCTTGTGGCTAACATCCGGTGTGCGTTACGGGGAAAAAGGTGAGCGGCGCCGGTAGATTGGGGGAGAAGAGAAAAGGGGGGAGGGGGTGGTGCACGCGGTACACGCGGAATATAGTGGGTGGGTCATAGCGAACGAGGCATAGTCCGTAGCACTCAGGGATATGAGGGTGCGCGCAAAATGTAAATGCAAAGGGCTTTCACGAGGCTCTCGGCTCTCCTGCAGAGAGTCGAAAGGTCGAGCCATAGCGATGCAACAGAAAAGAGCAAGCTGAAATAAAAATTAAACAGAAAAAGCTCGATGCACGTCAGCTGCGGCAGGTGAATTCTTTTTCTCCTTTTCTTTTTTTACAGAACTACACGAGCTCGCGGTTGCCAATGACCCGACGCGCTATTATTTGTCCGTAGAAGGCCAATAGGATGCTTTTAATATCGTACTCGCACGACGAGAGGGAAGCCAGCCTGCAAAGAGCTACTGCCGTGCATGACGAGCAATGCACTACCGGCTCCCTCATATTTCATCTTTTTATTCAAAAATACTGCACTCTGCGGTGCACATAGACGAAGGCATATATCTGGATTCTCCGGGATGACACATTGCACTTCTGTAGCTTCAGGATCCCCGTTACTGTACTAGAGTCATTCGTCAATGCATCCTCGGAAAATTTGAGATACATACGAGGCATTCCAACGCGTACCATAGACCATCACTACTTTTTATTTGATCGTAACATTGCAAATATTTTTGCTTAGGTTTAACAATTAACCTCTAGTTTTGTCGATTTTTTAGAAGCGATTTTACGGAAAATGTTCATTTTTCAATATTTGCCATGTTTTAAATCTGCAATTTTTCAATACATGGTATTTTGGACTGATTAATCGTATTAAAAAAAATGTATGACTGAGGTTTTTTTTGTCTTGTCTTCACCTATTTAAAACAGTAATGTCCATTAAAAAGTTACTTGAGGTTTTTGAAAAAAAAAAAGAATTCAAGTTTTTGATTTAAAATTCATTTTATTAATAAAAAAGTGTGTTCAAACGATCTATGAACTGAGCTGGAATGCCTTATATATTGAGACAAAGCATGGCAAAGACATTGGAGTTGGTGTGATACTACGCATATAGATAAAGTGGATGACGTCTTTGCCGTTTGACGTTTTCCGGCCGTTTTCATTATAAACGCACATTCGAATTCGTGGTACGTTCATATACATGCATATAATCATTCTTGTGTACACAGTATAGAAATACTCGTTTTGCAATTCCAGGTGCTTCCCGGGCAGTATTCAGTTACGACAAAACTTCACCCGGTATCCGGTATATAACAGCTGGCAAGAAGTCAAATAGGATTTTAGCGCTTTCGAAGTTCCTCGTCGCGGATTCTGCAGGTAAAAGATATCCAGAGGCTGTTTCCGCACACATGCTTACATTTTTCTCCTCGCTTTGGCTTTCCAATGCCAGCTTACCGAATGGCGAATGTACGGAAATTCGAGGCCTTTAGACCGTCCTCCGGAAAATGGGCAAATAGCATTAGTAACACGAGACGAAAGAACTACTGTAGATACTATAGATATTCCATAATCGGATTGTTTGCATTGCGCGATGTAACCTATGGTTGCTACTATGAAATGTGAGAATTGTTAAAGCTGTAACGAAGTTGTTTGGCAAAGCAATATTGCGTAACATTTTTCCTTACTTTGGATAAAAGTTAAAAAGTATTGAAAGTACACTGTAAAAAATGTTCGCGTCTTTCCAATACAAACGTGTATGAATTTTGTAAAACTTGGTACAGGAAATCGGAATTAATATGTTTGCATAGTAAATTTAATACAGATATATGAATTTTGATAATCCGGTGACTGGAAATTACAACACATGATTATTAAATCATCATTTACTAAATTAGTATATGAAAATCAATATGCATTTTCGGAATTTTCGTATCCGATTTGAAATTTAATATACATCGTTTGGTGAAATGTAAGATCAAAGTTACTCAAACTATAGTTACTGGTATTGAAAAATACCAAGTAAAGTATTTGCAATTTTGTCTATATGGATATATTACTTTATGAAAAATGTTTCCGATTTTGCTACATAAAAGTGTGAGAAATTTACAAAACTCGCTATACGAAATAAACATTAACACTGACTGACTAACACATTGACTGATTTGAAATTTAATACACATTTTCCAATAACAAAAAAAAACTCGCACGAGATCGCTGACACTTACCACTTAGCATCGACTTCTGATAAGTTACTCGAGATTTCCAAAATCGATTTTTTTTAAACACTGAAGCATACCACGCTGCTATTGCGGCAAATTTATGTTTGATTTATGTTTGTTGCTAGAACTTCACAGGTGGATATAATTTTTTCGAAAATCCGGATACCTGAGATTCCTCGTGAGAAAAAGATTCCGTTCGTCCAAAAATTATGTTCACTTGAAAATATTTCCAACCCACTTCGCGCTCTGATTGCAATCAATTGAATATTTTGTTATGTCAATTATAAGTATGCTTGAGAGAATAATAGTTATACAACTCTTGTGCCATTTAGATATCCAAAATTACTAAGACGTTGATAGCGTAGTTGGTAGCGTGCGTGCGTTGTTAGGTACTTAGGTAGGTAGGTCGTAGGTTCAAACCCCAGAGTAAGCGAAAAATTTTCTGTGGCGAAAACCAATACCCAACAATTTCTGATGACATAATTTGTTTGAAAAAATAATGTCCGAATAATATTACTATTTTTTAAAATTGTTTTTATGTCCACGTTAAATTTCCAACACATATGTGCTTGAGTTTTCAGATACCGCTCATATGAAAATTCATCATACACGTTTATGAAATTTAATGCACAGTTTATGCATATGGTCATATTGACATTAAATCTTAATAACGTTGAATTTTAATATTCCTCTAAATGTTATGATTTTTCATATACACATGTATACAAAATTTCATATACGGTATCTGCAAAAAACTTCCAACACTTTTGTACTAATTTTAATACAGATTTTTTAACAGTATAGAACCCTGCATATCATTTACTGATTATTTTTCACCTTTTACAAATCGACCTCTATGAGGAAGTTCATCAATTTGTTCATCAATGTTCATCAATTTTTTCTTGTAGAGGAAGCTCTGGGAAAAGATGAAAATAATTAGAAAGCAATATGTAAGGTACTACTCTGCATCCTTAGTTTATATAAAAAACTTAAGTTTATATATAAACCTTAGTTTATATATAAATTCAGTTTTGAAAAACTGAAGTTTAGCAAAATTGTAGTAGTCAAGAAATAATAATGAATTATTCGAATTCCTGTATTATCCGAACTCTTCTATAGATATACACTAAATTATGTATCTAGCATCACTGAATATTATTTCGGTTATGTATAAAATTTGGGCTTGCTAGTTCATGTTTGCAAAAGTTAATGTAATAACGTCAATTTTTCGAAAGTTTCAAAACTCCCTAAAATCCGAATCGCTTTTGTGATTTCGGTTATATTCAATTACGAATCAACATCAAATGTACCTTTATTTATACAGAACTATTTAGCAAAATATCGTGAATTTTACCAAAGTTAGAGCGATCACGTCCTTTTTTTTAAATCAAAAAGCTTGTGACCTGTTTTTTTAGTGTCCCCAGAATTCAGTTTTTCTTGAGGTCCCGAAGATCTCGCGGTCACGCTACTTCTCGACTACTGCTCAGACAATTCTACAAGACTAATCATTAAGAAAGTATAGGAAGAATTTCTTTTTCTGTCTACTCTGAGGACATGAGAGGAGAGTAGAACTGATAAAAGTTTTATCGCAACATGAGAGTCATTCCCGAGCAGAAATTTATTCTGGCTGAGGTCCGGGCCTCATCAGGTTTTCCTTAATTAGTAATCAAGCTCGGATAAGGCGGCTCTATCCGGTCCGGATATGGCATGTACCTCCATTTCTGATCTGGCCGTGATCAGGCTACTAAAACGGCGACAATCAGTCTCCTGATCTGGTCCATAGTAAAAAATGAGAAGGTCCAATGTACATAAAATGCATAACGCCAGTTTAATTATTGGAAGTTTATGCTGGTACTATACATGGTCATGGAAGCTTTAAAAATTAAGTAGTACTGTTTTATTTTTAGCTAAACAAATTGACATATAAAGGACTGATAATCTCAAACAAATCGCCAAATAATGGGGTTTTTTTAAATAGTGGAACTATCTTGCAGATCCAAAATATACACAAAACTCAAGACGAAAACAGAATAAAAATAAAAGGAACAGTGTGGAGTGTTAAAAGATTTATGTACATATATCCATGTGATCATCAATTTTTTAAATGTGGCGCGTAAAAAAACGCAACGTCGAAAAATGTTTACCATAGAATCAATCGATCGCAAAATGATGATTTTGGATATAAGTGACGCAACCACCGAGAAAATATATGTGTTTCCCTTATACATGAATAATTGTGTAAGACACATACCTCAAAATATAACTATTTATAATCGATAGTATTACAATAATAAGTGATATTATACAGGAAACATATCTCATTCAATTATTGCAGCTATACTCTTCTAATACTCAGATAATTTCGTCTGAAATGGTGCATATTTTAAGTCAACCAGATTTGAATATTCTGGCCAAAAGCAGGGCCGAATCTGGCTAACCCGACCAGGAACGAACTGGACTGGGTCAGGGCCTCATTTAGCTAACCGGATCAGGAATGCCCGATCCGTGCCTGATCCCGGGCTGATGGAAAATATTTCAGGCTAGCCAGTTTTCAAATATTGTACCGACACATGATCCGGGCAGGTCCAGAACCTTTTTTGGCTAGCCTGAACGGGCATGTCTGACCGATGCCTCATCCGGATCTGATGGTATATCAAGCAATTTGAATTAATTTCTGCTCAGGTTAGATGTTGAAATTTCCCAAGGTACCATGCGCATCTCGAAAAATATTATTTTTCACAGCGACCAAATATCACCTTTTTACGTAAGAACCGGCTGATTATTTAGCTGAGTTTATATCGTAATTTCTGAGCGAGGTACCAGTGTAAAAGCTCTGTCAAAATGTTGATTCCCTGCAGTAATATTAGCGAACTTCAAGACTTTAAGATTTTGGAAGCTCGTGACAGATGTTGATGCTCTTCACAGGCAGAGATTGGTTACCGCTAATCGGAAAAAGGCATTAAGGGCCGAGTGAATTAGTGAAGTGGGGACAGGAGCTATCGAGCGTGCGATCGTCACGAAAATTTCGGTCTTTCGAAATACATCACTGTAAGAGGGTGCGTGCAATGAAAGATATTGGTGCCCAGTAGTGGCTTTCCTTTGTAACGAAGTAGACGGGAAGGAAGACAAGAAACTGACGCTTCAGGGATACTTTGTATCAGCGAGCTATTTCTTTCACGCTGTCGCAAACTTTTTTTCCTAATCAGTACAGTGCACTCCTGGCTTTGCTTTCTCATACAGGAAGCTTTGTTTTCATGAAATTTTTTTTCGATATTTTTATGTCTGAGCACTCAGAATAGTCCAAAACATCGAGAAAAGTGGTTTTGAAATGTCAATTACCTGCAGCTAAAGAACAGCTCAACTGATAGATTTGAAATTTGACACACAAGTGAAGCAGCACGACGACTTTGATTGTTGCAATTGATTACAAAATGTATGCAGAAATGCAGATCTTGCAGCTATTTGAACTTTTTCACAAAAGGAGATGAATGGTCTGGCGTTCGTAAAATCGAAGATATTTTGCTAAATAGTGCTTCATAAGTGCAGGTACATTAAATTTTTATCTGAGATTGTGTTCGTCACGGATGGGTTGAGAGGTTCATATTTTATAGTATTTTGAAATAGAAAAAAAAAGTATTTTATTGCTATATCTTTTATAAAATATAGGATATCAGGCTGAGATTCTGTACACAAACGATCTAACATTAAATCATGATTGGTACTGAATTGTCGGGATTCGATACATTAGTTCTAATTTCATTATTATTTCAGTATTTTTTTATGTGTCTGTAAACACTTGAACTAGTGTAAGATCTGAAATATTTGGCTGCAGTTTTTCACGTGAATCACGATAAGTTATTATCAATGATGAATTTAGTCCACGGAACAGTCGCTATATTATAAAATTTCGATTTTGATCAATAAAAAAGAGTAAATTATGGCCGGGAAAAAAACTGGAATTTTCAATAGATTTTGCTTCAATATGGTTCACATATCTAATACAGTGGTTACGAGGGTTTAGAACAAATTTGAGAAAAATTGGTCAGGCGGTTGAAACTTTACGACACATTGAATTTTTAGAAAAATGTCTTTAGAGCATAAACAAGCCTTAAAGCAGAAAGTTGCAATTTCTTCCAGATTATAAATTTTTTTTTTATTTTCAAAATTTTCAAGTTACAGAATATGTCTATCCGTATGGAGAAAAGCGTCTGCAAACAGCTACGAGGAATTTGATTCTTATAGTTACTATAATTCTTGTAGCCGGGTGACACATGGGGTTTATCATTATTGTTCTTATGCACGCGTAGACGCATTCAAAATGTGTATATTAATCGTTCCGATTTCATTTTTGTAACATACACATTATTCGTATATTAATGACTCCTATCGAGATGTTACTTATACGTATACGTATGAAAGTATTCCCTTTTTATATAGGAATAATTAGTGATCTTGTGGTACTATTTTCAATATGATTAGTGATGCCCTCAGGAAAGTCGAGACAAGTCGAGGCGCATGAAGTCAATAAACCTCGTATTGAACAATTGAACTTCAATCTATCTCGATATGTGTGAATGCAATCACGAAATACGAGATATTCAGATTGCATCGTAAAATGTGTCGAGATCTTGGGTGACATCACGAGAATTTAACAGTATCGATACGATACAAGATTATTTGAGAAATTCGATAATGAAGGGAAACAAGAAACACATAGACGGCACTCAAAAGCGAGAAAAGTAAAATTATGATTTTTATTTGAATCAAAACTCGGAAAAAAACTGTTTGCAAAATGTGCTTCGAAGAATCGAAGGCTCAAAAAATAATCGAAATGAAGAACAGCAACACGACTGCAGTGAGAGATCATGTGCAAAAAGCACATCCTCAACATTCTGAAGAACTCAGTGCGACAAACGCGAGCAAGTCCTTTCAGAAACCTCAATTTCAAATAAAAATAAACTTTGATTCTTTGCAAGCTTGTTTATATATTGTATACATCAGCAATATAATAGACACGCAATACAATCGACTATGAGACGAACCTCGTGTCAATTCTCGAGACGAGGCAAGGCGATTTTAACAAAAGGTAAACGCAATATATACGATTCAAGAAAGTATCTTGATTGAGCTCTGTCAAACGAGGAAGCGAGAATTTTAACCTCGTGCGGTATCACTAAATATGATACTGGAATCATTAATAGGAGAATTCTTTATGCATTCCATTAAATATATTTAATAATTGGCAAGTAGCGTGACAAAAATGTAGTAGTAAACACTTTCATAGATTCCACCATAATTTTTTATCTTATTTTATTGATTATTGTGCTAATACTGCAACACGCTAGCCAAAGTAGGTCGATATGTCATAAAATTATAAACCAACTTTAATGGGAACTCGAACAAAACTATAAATTCCAGGCAGCATTTCTGCCATGTCTTTGATGTTCTACAAAAGACAATTTTTGCGAAAATTCTGCTCCATATATGCACCGCCGTAGTTCTTTTCGTTTACACGGAAAAAAGAGCTTGGTTGGAAGTACTATTTTTTAATTGGTTAGACCTATATTGGTTGTGGCAACCAATGCGTTTGTTGCCGGAACCTTAACCGCTTGGTTCCCTTAACAATTCGAAATTGGTTAAAATGATAGTAGATATAGCCAACGCGATTAGTTACGGTAACTAATTATCGTGGTTGATGTCTGCAACCGACATCGGTCACAGAAATCAACCACGAAAATTAGTACCAATGACTGCCGTGTAATCAAGTTTTTGGTTGCTGCGCCTAACTATGGTGATAAACGCTACTAATGAATTCTTTGGCGCTACTATTTCTTGTGTTCTCGAGTAAAAAGGCGCTAGAACTTTACGGCCGCCATCTTTTTTATGCTGTCGCAGTTTTGTTTACATCGACTATAAAATTGGATCGTTTTATTCATAACCTCTGCAGTATACTTGTTACCCACCGGTGTCCACATATACGTGTCCGAAATGTATATGTTTTATATTTTCTTGTTGAGGTAGAAACCCTATGATCAATTTTTTTCCGGGTCTCTTGCAGTATTAAAAAAGCTAAAATCTAATTTTCGAAGGAATACTAGGAACTAACACTCGTAATAACAGAGAAATCCTTTCTTCAGTCGACTAATTTTTTTTCAATCGCCTAACAAATTTTTCTTCAGTCAACTGACAATTTTTTCTCCAGTCGACTGACAAATTTTTCTGCCGCCCACTGACAATCTTTTGTTTAGACGACTGACAAATTTTTCTTCACTTGACTAAAAAATTGTCCTTTAGTCGACTGAAGAAAAAATTTGTTAGTCGACTGCAAAAATGCATTTCTTGTTGACTTTGGTTAGCTCAACCAAGGGAATTGGTTGGCTCAACCTAGTGAATTGGTTAGCTCAACCAAGTGAATTGGTTGGCTCAACCAAGTGAATTGGTTGGCTCAACCAAGTGAATTGGTTAACTTAAGGGGAGGGAGTCAGGTAAAAAAAATTGATTTTGGAAATTTAATATCATCCAAATCCTATTGCATATAAAAATGCCTAACGCACTATATTGTTCGTAGTCAATGAAAGGATTTTTTACTGTCGTCTGACTGTCATATACTTTTCAATATTATCTTAAGCAAAGTTCTTAGGTTTTCCATTCTGCGCATGATTCAGATCAAACTACTAGACAGATTGGAATGATTGACATCTCATTTTCTTCTTCATGAAAAGATACACCGGCTAAATGGAGCAAACTATTTTTTTTCATTCCGAAAGCAAAGTTAATCACTGATTTAGAAAATAGCATAAAATTTATTTATTAATAATTATGTCACTTAAAAAATATCACCGTTTATTAACATTTTCTCCATTTAGCCGGTGTATCTTTTCATGAAGAAGAAAATGAGACGTCAACCATTCCAATCTGCCTTGTAGTTTGATCTGAATCATGCGCAGAATGGAAAATCTAAGAACTTTGCTTAAGATAATATTGAAAAGCATATGCAAGTCAGACGACAGTAAAAAATCCTTTCATCGAGTACCAACAATATAGTGCGTTGGGCATTTTTATATGCAATAGGATTTGGATGATATTGAATTTCCAAAATCAATTTTTTTTACCTGACTCCCTCCCCTTAAGTAAGTGAAATGGTTGGCTCAACCAAGAAAATTGGCAAATACAATCATTCAGTTCATGGTTGCCCTCACTATTAACTTCGTTACTCTAACTGTCATCATTCTAACCAAGAGCTATTGGTTTATGTAACCAGAAAGTCGGATGGCGTATATATAACCATAGCAATTGGTGGGATCAACCAATTTCTTGTGTATGCCAACCAAGTCTTTTTTTCCGTGTAAGAGAAAAGTCGTGTTCATTCGCTATCTAGCGGCAGAAAACTCATGAAATTTTAGTGCTTCACAGTAATTTATGTACTCCGTGTCCTGTTCTACATGTAGTATTGTATTACTTAATATGTACACTGAATCGCGTCATTCCGCATATGCCTACGAGCGACTTACATAGTACGGGCTACATCTTATTCAATATTGCAATTTCCACAAATCTTCAGCGTTTCAATAAAAATATTGTCCCTTGAATTCGAAAGTTTTAAGGTAGTGAATATTGACTAACAAATTAAGAAAAATCATATGAAAGTTAATTACTAATCATGTATTCAGAAATATCAACGAATTTATTTTAAAAAGAGAATGTTTTCTAAAACGTTTTCTAGGCTCGTTTACCATATAAATATGACAAATCAACGTTTATTATGGTGTATAGCGATTACAGCTGCATGTATAAGAACGTTCTGCACATGTATTCTCAACATTTCTTGCACACCCTAGGTTCACAGTTTTACTTTCTTTTGCCGTCGCCAGATGGCCATTTCGTATACCAATTCTCGTAAATGGAAGTAACTACGAAGGTGCATATAAGTCGGCAGGATTAATGCCGATTCGTCCTGTGGTATTATACCACAAGGCAATATATAACATTTCTGTCGCTCTGTTCGAGTCGTTATGAAATAGTAACAACCCAATGTTTTTTAATGGAAGAAATGTGTTTTAACAACCCAATGTGTTTTAATGTTCATCTCCAAGAACAGACCGTTAGTTAGAAAAACTAACAAAAACCTCGAACCGCTATATGCTGTAACGACATTATACATCTCTCATGCACGCATAAATTCCTCCACATCATCATTAGCTATGTTGTAATTTGCGAATCTCAAGAAACCCTACATAACATTAATCCCCAAGCAGTATAGGAAATTAATACTGACCGACACTAATAAATCCCATATATATGAAAATTACTGTAATTTTTTTACCTTTTACGGATTACAACGGATTACAAAACTTTTAAGGAATAGGTCATTCCTATGATCAAGTACACGCAAAAAAAGTTAGACCAACCAAGTTATTTGTTAACCAACCAAGTTATTGATTGACTAACCAAGATGATTTAGTTGGTGTAATCAATAACTTGGTTGGTCAAACAATAACTTGGTTGTTCTAACCAATAACTTGGTTGGTCTAACTAATAATTTGGTTGGTCTAACCAATAACTTAGTTGGCGCATACATAACCAAGCGCCTTGGTGGATCTAACTAAGCCTTTTTCTCCGTGTAAATTTGGGACGATTACTATACGTGTAACCTGTGAATTTTTTATATGACCTATGATAATAAAGTCCATGTGTCACCTCAGTACTATATTTTTTTAGAGTGGCATCTCTATTCCAGGCGCCACTTCTCTCCGTGCGAGTAAATAATATATTTTCTTTCTTTAATTATTAAATTCTCGATGGATGATTTTCGTGCGCAATGTAGCATAGTTTTGTTTCCCGTTTTCGCGAGAGAGAGTTGCATCTTGGGTAATTTTATTAAGTGTAAAGTTGAGTATTCACATGCAAAACGGGACATCTTGTGTCGCACTTATTTTTACGTTGGTCTAGGTATCTTTTGATAATTTTATCGTCGATTGTATTTTTGTTTTTAAGATAGGAGGGCAAGTAGGGGAATTTTTCAGCTTCGGACTTCTTGGTACCGTTGCTGTTATTGTTGTTATTGTTTAAATATTGTTAAATTTCGAGTCTTGTGTTCGAAAATTAATTTCCTTTGATTCGTATTTAGTGGCATCTATTAATTCAAAATTGGCTTGATGTCCAGCTCGGCAATTTTCTCCCTTCACAGGATAATTCCCTCGTTTTCATCGTTGCTTCGCCGACTAGCGCCCTTTTTATAAATTTGAAGATGAGGGTCGCCTGGGAAAATTGCATCAGGATCTATAAAATCGACGGGTTATTTTATTGATAATGTTTTGGACCGTTCTGAGTGTCCTGACATGAAATACTCGAAAAAAAATATTTTTCATGAAAACAAAGCTTTCTCTACGAGGAAGCAGAAATTATAAAAACACAAAAAAAAAAAAAATGCGAGGTACAAAAAGTTTTATTGATTTGTAGTAGTCGTACTGAGACAGCATTTAATTTATTAATAGTTCGAACCGAAGTGGAAAGTTTAAAAAATTCCTGACGTATTAGCTTTTGTTAGATCTTGCTGAAAGTAGTGTAATAAAAAATGGTCTTGAGCAACACGTCCATTTCTCCTTCGAAGGCGAACTGCTCTTTCTCTCGGGCGTTCTGCCGCTGTCTATGTATCTCCTCTGGGTTTTACTTCTTCCGCAACCAATTGGCTTAAAGTACTGCACCAGTAGCTGCGCCCTTTTCTCCTTGTGCGAAAAAGAACGAGCTACATGGGCCCGAGGTCTCTCTATTATCGTATTCTGGCTCCCACCTCGGCTCTTTCCACGTACTAGTCGACAATGTGGCCGTTTGCCGGCTCTCCAGGGTTTACTGTCGTTCGGCGTATCTCCCGTCGCACCAGAACGGCGACCTATTGCACGAGAGTGGCTCAAAAAGAATTATTGCGAACGAAGCGGTTGAACAACCCTTTTCCGCCTCATACTTTTCTTCTCGTGTTTCGGTGCTGAATGTACGTAATGATTCAAACTCTTTGTGTAACTTTTTGAAATTTGGTGACACAGCTTAAAAAAATGAAACAAGTTAGCATCTCAGATAGAAGGAACACCGGACCGTTAATGTATTCACTAAATCGCTTCTAGGATTCGTTACGAAATTCCATCACAGATGAAAATATTACTAAGTTAATCAAACAAAATACGATATTGATACAGAATCTATCGGAACAATCGTTAAAAATGAATTTCTTTTGTTTGTTAAAAAATCGTTTTTTTTTAAATTGAATTGTTATAAAAGAAATGCAAAAAAGCTTTAGAAGCGTTGTATGTTTTTCGTATGTGATGAATTCACTCGTTTTCCGAAAACATAATTCCCAAAGAATTTTATTCCGATCCTAAAATTTTCGGTCAACAGTTGCAATTTCTTTGCAATCTGTGCGTTCGAAGATCCGAAAACTTGTTATGTGTAAGTGCAACGTTTCTACGAAGAAATATTTAAATGCGCTACTTTTTAACTACTTAAAAAATAAACCATATCTATTTGCAAGTCATAGGGAATTCAATTTCATAAAAATAAAAAATAACTGGCCTAGAAGATTCTTGAATAATTTTGTTTCATAATTCATAATATTTATTTTGAATGAACAGATAATGAACCATGCTTATTAATTTTTCCGTGTGTCAACAGACGTCGTATTTTACAAATCCGATAGTAGAAAAATTGTAAATACGAATGAGTACGGAACGTATGTAATACCGGCAGACGTACAGCCAGATAAAAGCCTCTAGCATCACTTCCATATTGTAAAAAGAATGTTTAGTGCAGTAGTATATATATCGTTTGGTCGAATCTCACTTGCTCGCCCATTCGATATCACGTATTCAATTTCGAAGTCGCGCGTGTGCGCTTCCTGTTTGCGCTCCAAATACCGATTTAATTCTGCATCCTGTTTGTCTCGTCGCTCGCGCGATTTTCGCGTGTAGTTGCGGGCCGCTGCACGCCGTCCGCTCAATCGCTGCCGTGTTTGTGTCAACGCGGCCCTCCCCTTCGCGCTAAATCCCCGCTTGATACCTACCCCGATGGAAAATCGCAACCACCGCGTGTACACGAGCAATCGCTGTGCCTCGGGCTATGACGTCGTTGGACCACGATTTTTCAAGATTTTCGGATTTACAATTCAATGGTTTATTGGTACCATTCCGGTTCGATGTCAGGGGGTTAATTAAACTGGTGATACATCGGGAAACTGTCTCTTCGCACGACTTTTCAGTATTGCACGTTACATCGCATCAAAAATTTCATGATGTACACATTTCAGATCAATAACATTTTTTTGCGTTCTTCAGTCCTAACGAAATATAATTTAAAACTTTATTTATGTAATTCTTCATATATTTGGAAAATCAATTCTAGGTGTGTGGCAGTATCATCCCCCTTAGAAAAAAAAAATACAGAAATTTATGATGAAAAATTGTCTAAGTTCAATATATGCAAAAATGTATAGAAAATATATTTATGTGGAATCTAACAATATATAAGGTGTATCAAGTATATACTGCAGGAAAAATTTAATATTTTCGAGGGCGACATGTGGACGGGAGTTCTATATTGTCGTGGGGTTTTATATTATAATGGAATTATTTATAGAGGTGAAATTTGAAACGTTTTAAAGTTGAAACGGTTTTTCCAGTTCCCGACTCCGAGAAACAAATGAGTATGTCATGTCGGAACGGCGTTGAATCGTATACACCATATAATTATGTATTTATTTTCAGAAAAAATGAAGGCTCGTTCAGTTTAAAAAGAATAGTTTGAGAAACAGCAAGTTTTTGTTTATTTATAGGGAAAATCACGTCATCGTACAATCTCCGGAACACTTTCATTTCAGTGAGATTCTGTAATGTCTCCGCAGTAGGGTTATGCTTGACTGCAATTTTCAGGATTTTTTTTCAAGTACGTAGGCGGGTTTGTTCTCTGCAACAACGACGGTTTTATGAAAACGTCGCTTTTGTTTAGGTGCAAAGTTTCGTTGAGCTACGACCTGCGGATGATGGTTGTTGCATGGATATACCGAGGCCATCCCGTGACACGGCCCCAGCACGACACGACATACTAATTTGTTTCTCGGGAGTCGGGAGCTGGAGTCGGTTTCAACTTTGAAACGTTTCAAACTTCACCTCTATAATTATTTGGGCATTTGGAGAGTCAAAAAGTATTCTAAAATGCGGGTAAAGTGTTAAAGAATACTAGAAAATATTGTCTACGACAAGCATGAAGGTAGCGACGAGTTCGCGATCATTTTTCAGATAGCGTACTGCTGATAGGTTAAAAAATACAGGCACACGGCGAGAAAAGTCTGTGGATAGCTACGAGGGTTTCCGTTTTTAAGGAGGTTGGAGCGCTACCCAAGCAGAAATTTGTTCTGGCTGAGGTCCGAGCCTTATCGGGTTTTCTTTAATTAGTAATCGGACCCGGATGATGCGGGTCTATCCGGTCCTGATATGGAATGTAACGCCATTTCCGATCTGGCCGTGATCAGGCCATAAACTCGGGCGTCATCACGCTGCTAATCCGGCTCAATCAAAACTCAAAATTCGAACTAATCAAAACTCAAGACGATAACAGAATAAAAAGAAAAGGAACAATGTGGAGCGTTAAAAGATTTATGTACATATATCCATGCGAATCATCAATTTTTAAAATGTGGTACGTAAAAAAATGCAACGTCGAAAAATGTTTACGATAGAATCAATCGTTCGCAAAATTATGATTTTGGATATAAGTGACGCAGTCGCTGAGAAAATATATGCTGTTTCCCTTATACATGAATAATTGTGTAAGACACATATATAAAAATGCAACTATTTCTAATCGATAGTATTACAACAATAAGTGATATTATACATAAAGCATCTCTTATTTATTTATTGTATACAGGTAATGCCAGATATGCTCTTCCAGTACTCTGATAATTTCTTCTGAAATGGTGTGTATTTTAAGTCAACCAGATTTGAATATTCTGGCCCAAAGCAGGGTCGCATCTGACAAGCCCGATCAGGAGTGCCTGACCGATGCCTGATCATGGCATTATATGGAAAACTGCAGTCTAATCACATTTGAAATGTTGTACCTATGTATGATCCCGGTGGAGTCGGGACCTCATTTAGCTAACCAGATCACGAATGCCCGATTGGTGCCTGATCCCGGCCTGATGGGGAATATTTCAGGCCAGCCAGTTTTGAACTATTATACCGATATATGATCCGGGCAGGACCAGGGCTAGCCTGAACAGGCATGCCTGACCGATGCCTCATCCGGACCTGATGATACTTCAGGCAATTTGAATTAATTTCGCTCGGGGGGGATAGGCTCGGTAACGCGCGCAGCGCGGGGCAAGTAGTGAGTGAGTGAGAGGTCCGCGGTGTGAAAGCCGAAGCATACCGAGACAAAAGGTGGAAAAGTCGATTTCACTCGTACTATCTCAAAAACTAAACGGTTAATTATTTTGAAATTTGACGGTATATATTTAGACATTGCCGTCAGCACATTTTTCACATGAAAATACTTTTGTATACTTTTGCAGTATCAGTTTATCTGCTGTCAATCATTGACGGTTCCATAACAGCAATGTTAGATAGCCCAATTACGGTTGTCAATATCTCTGCAACTAAACGGTGAATCTATTTTTATTTTTGGATACACCGAACACAAGTGTTGTTCGACATAATATTTCTTTTTCACACTGGAATATTTAAAATCCTGTAGCGCTTCAACCTCCTTAATTACTATAACTCGCGTAGCGCAGTGACACATGGGTTTATCGTCATTGTTTTTATACACAAAGGAGAATTTCCAATATTTATAGTAATCGTTGCGATTACCCTAGTTCCAGTTACGATACGTATCGTAACCCATGAAATATTATACGAGCTATTACCATGAAGCCCATGTGTTACCGCCGTACCATATTTTCTGCAAGTGGCGCCTATATTCCCGGATCCATTTCTCTCCGTGTAGGGCCAATGCAAAATAGCGGGTACGATGATGAAAACCAATGCAAAATGTGAAACATAAAGCGCGCGATGAAGGGCGCTTGTGAAACGAAGAACGATCGGGATTGTGTCCCTTCCTTAAAAAATTAGTGGGTAACATATCTCGCATTTTCGATATAAGTATTGTTGTCGGTTTATTCGTTCTCTGATTGACTGTCGGATTACCTGATACTCATGCTAACTGATGAGCAGCTTCAGACGTGTTAACGTATGTTGACAGGTCGCGCGAGGTTTGAGGATTTATTAAGGTTATTTCGAGAAGGGCACTACTTTGTCGCATAAAGACACTTAAAAAATTGGAAAAGTCCGGCAGAGCGAATTGAGTTGAAGTGTGATAAGAAAAAATGGGCCGTACTTCAGTCGAACTGTTTGCCGTGCAGCAAAAAAATCGTAGATGACACAAGTAATTGAATGGAAAGCTCTTAAAATCTGAAAAAATTTATCTCTGGCTCCAGTACATCAAGAGGTAGAGGTCAGGGAAAGGCAAAGAAAAAAGCGGCAGAGAGGAAACGATGGTAAAAAAATATGCTTTATGCACAAATTGATATATTCAATTTAAACGCACAAATGAGATAGAAAACTTTTATAGTAGAGACCGGTAGGTAGTGACAAAAATAGAGACAAATACGATTCTTCTTCGATTTTATTTCCATCGTCCAGTAATTCATTTTAGAGGAAAACGTTCAGTTATAAGAAATGTAATTTAAAAAATGTAATAAAATCAACTGGGAAAGCGCGCGGAGCTAGTGATTGCAAAAAAGTGACAAAATTGGAAACACATTACGATAAAAGAGAGCATGGGCGAGTAATGGACATTGGAAGGAACTTAGGAAGACGTCGAAACATACCATTGTGGATAAAATAAGGCCAGAGGAAACAACGATCGGCAGGAATTGACTGGAAAGATGCTGGGAGTACTGGAAAATAGTAAAAGTGGGGTTATGGAAAAAAACAGTTGTGATGACACAAGGGTTTCTACAAATGAAAGTGTGGGATTAGGGGTAGAAATAAACATTGGGAAATGGTAAACTATCATTAATACTGACGCATAAAACTGGAATAATACAGAAAGTTACCGGAGCGAAAGGAACGACTCATAAAAAAACAATCAAGGGAAAACAATTGGATATGCGGGATCAACATCCGCAGGAATTGAAGAACGAGGTGGACAAAGTGGGGTGTCAAGAATTTAGAAACCATGAAACAGATAAGCTGGCGTATTCGCGTAGAGAAGTTTCGGTTGAGTAGGGTTTTATGCGCAATTAAATTGATATCTACAGAAAGACAGTTTTTCTGTAGATATCAGTTTAAAAGATGAAAATCGATATTGTAGTTTGTACCAGTGGATCTAAACGCGAGGATGGAAATAAATATCTAGTGGGTCTAAAATAAAGCAAACACTGGGAGAGGAAATTGCTAATAGAGGGTAAATTTAAATTGACAGAAAGCAAGAATTTAAATGGTAGGAGAGATTTCATGAGAAAAAAAATAAGAGAGTTTATTTTGAAATGAGGCTAGAATTGGGAGGAAAATGTTGGATGACTTTGGTATTGAGTGTGAAAACGTGGAAGGATTATTTATTAGATAACAGTGGATATATGTTATAATTTCAAAAAAATATAGGGCCGTAATATTTGATTATCGCGGCTTTTCAAATTCTATCTTGAGATAGAGACTTAACATATAATTATCAATTCTCGCGGCAGTTCCAAACATTTGCGTTTGATACTTTTGTGAAGTATCGGGTTCAGTTCTGTACTTATGTATTGTACGTACATTTGGAACATGAACAATTGTGGTGGTTTAATGTATTGTACTCACACGCAACTTCTACGGTGGCAGGCTGACCCCGAATCTCTCCCGAACCGGACCAGGCAACGCATTCGCAGTTAAATCTTTTTTTGCCGAAGTATTCTTCGACCTGGTTTCTTGTCACATTGAGTTCAATGTCAACGATTCTCGTTCCAGTCCTCGGATCAACGAAATCTTGGTGCAGACCCTCAGTGCGCACTCCGTTACATCGGAAATACACCTGCACATTAAATTTTTATTTATTTTATTTTTTTCAATCTAATTTAATTTCTTTTAATGTATGTTTTTTTCTACTGTAATTGTTTTATGTTTTTTTTGGTTTCCCATTGAATTTTTTTGTATGTGTTGTTTTTGAGTATGTAATTATCAGAGATGATGGAAGTTGAAGGAGATTCTATTTTGTATACCTGCAAAGCATGTGCAGCCCGGCAGTGGAGGGTTGCTGGTCGACCTTTGACGACGAATGAGTCTTCAGGCTCGACAAGAAACATCGGCAGTGAACCTCCAGAAATAAGATCAACATCACTGGCGATAGTCGCACTACCGTAGTCTTCGTAGTCGTATTCCTCGGCATGATAAATTGAGTCTTCATCCTCGTCATCCTCCTCGGCCTCGTCATCGTCCTCGTCTTCTCGCGAACCAGACACTGGAGCATGTAAGAATAATTTACACCTATATAAAATAATCTCGCAAATAAATTACACTTTCTTGATTAAAAAAATAAGTCTTTGCGGACATTTTTTAGAAATCGGTCGCTTCAAAACCAACTTCTTTGCACTCTTAATGACCAATAATTATTTTATTCTCAATGACCAATAAGTATTTTTGGCGAAAGTGATATGTTCTGGGGTGGCAAATTACTTTTTTTTATTATCAAAGTTATTACAGCTGGAGATCATCCTTCGATACTTAAAAAATACTCTAATACGAAATAACAATCTCTTTAGAATTGGTTGTGATAACTCATCAATTTACTGACGCAATAATTTTGTAATATACGAATTTAATGACTTGACTTGATTTGTGGTTAAATGGTTGGCGACTACAATTGTTGGCGATAACCAATCGATTAGATATACGGTTGCAATCGTAGTTGGCTACGGCAACTGGTAAGTAATTAACCAACGAAACTTGGTCCGTGCAATTCGTTCAATTTCACGGAGAGAAATAATTGGTTGCTCCAACTATATATTGCTGTGGCTAAATACACTTCAAGCGGCTATGTCGGTTAGGTTAACTAATTTTTTGGTTGGACCGACAAACTAGCTGGTGTAACGCCCAATTCGTTAATTGCTAACAAATTAATTTTCTGGCGCATCCAAATGGTTTGTGGCTCCAAATAAATGATTTATTTCTGTAACTAACTAGTTAATTGTCCCAACTAATTTCGTCGCTTGGAGCCTATTCAACCAATTATTTTTTCCGTATTCTGCATTCAAAACTAAGTCGAGTTATAAGTTCAATCCGAGTAATATTAGTTTTTACTTGTGTCAGACCATTCCCTTACTCTCTGCAGTTAATCTACCAAAATTCTAGTAAAATACTCAAAACGAGTTTTTCTACGAGAATTTGAAGGCTGTTTAAATTTTTTTATATTCTAAAAAAATTCGTAGAACAACTAAAAGTAGTTTCTTTGATAATATAACAAAATATTCATTAGCAACCTCAAAGTGTTAAGAATATTTCCAGACGATATTTGACTCTGTGATATCTACGATTGAATTGTACAAATAAATCGCACTGTCAGTTGTACGAATAAATATTAATTTACTCTGATCCTTCGCAGCGCGGAAAAATCTACGAGCGGTACGCGAAACGCTGAGGTATTACAGAGAGTGCGTGGGTGCTGACAACAGGGGGCAAATGACAGCTTTATATTTAGACGTCGAACATCGCTTGATGTATATATGCATGCACACACTATGTAGTATATACGATGGGAATCGTATAGTCAGCTTAACGACGCGAACGGGAGTTTACGTCGTGTATCAGTCAGCGAGCTCTCTCACTTAGCAAGAGAGAGAGCAGCTTGCCGCGCTTCACCGGACCAACTTCTTCTTTTTTTCCCTCCGCACGTACAGTCTATCGCTCGGGTGGATGTCACCCCGGTTACTTTATTGCCCCATCTGAGAGCGCACGTATTCCATCGACGGTTACGTATCTCTGCTGGGAGTCTTAAAAGCCTCAATGTGTATGCTGTTGACTATCGAAGGATCGACCCTCCTTGCTTTATGCGTTGCAACTAATCGAGAGGAAATAACATAATCGCGATATACACCAAATTTTAACTACATTATTTATTCCGTATTTACCATATACATGCGATGAGACATTAAGACTTTTCTTGCACGTGCAAAATTTCCAAATCAAATTTTGAAACCAAAGACCCAACAGAAAATAAGAAAATAAAGGTTCTCTAGTATAGAGCTTTTCAATTATTTTCTATTCTTATTGTTGCGTTTCTGTTTTGCATTTAATTGGAATTAAATAATAATGATTTGTATTTAAAATACTGAAGTGTTTAATTTAATTCAATTATTTGAGGGTAATAATTTAATTTGTTTATTTAATTATAATGTAAACATAACCATAAGGAAATCTTGTATTTGAGAACGTCAAATATTCGAGAAAAAATCCCATTTTAGTTGGGTTCTTTGTTTCAAAATAAAACAGATCCCACTATTTTGGGACGCCAAAATTATAATTGGTGTTTCCTCATAGAGGTAGATTTATTGTAAAGTATTGGAACATTAAAAAAATTAATATAAATTTATATATAGTGTTTAATTTAAAAAATAAAGGCATTATAACTCTATCCAGAATGGCATCAGACTTTCGAAGCAATTATCACTTTGTAATAACCTATATTCCATTTTGGATTAAATTTCCATTTTTAAATAAAATGCTTCTCAAAATCCTAAAATGTTTGCATCCGCGTAGAGGCAATTCCATTTTAGTGAGTTCAATAAACACGGAGGTATTCCTGAGCCATCTAATAAATCATATCTACAGTGTTAAATAACATTTCAAATAATAACACTGTTCATAATAAAGTCTTACTTTCAAGGCCTTCGTAAATTCGTAGAAAAGTAAGAAGGAGGATAGCGCAGATTTTCAGCTTCATCGTTAGCTCGCATAATTGTTCACTGTAGATCTGTTACACCGGGTCACTTCGGCCACCGGTATGATCCTGGCCTTGCCGCGGAGCACCCGCGATCTCTCCGAACGTGGCCATAGCCATTTTTTGAAAATCACCACCGTCCGCGTGGAAAAATATCGTAAAATGAAAAAAAATATCGCTAACCAGAAAGTAGTATAAAGCACATATACAAAGAGGGTTATCCACTCTTAGTCACTCTTAAACCTTATTTATCGTGAAACGTGATTAGTAAAAAAAACATGCGAAGAAAGTCGAAGAACTCGAGATTTGAATTAAGTCTAGAGCAATTCGATATAACTGCCTTTAGCATGCAGAAGAAATCCTTCCTTACGCGTAATTTATTTTTCACGAATTTTTTTAATCCGTCCCAAATATCGTTAATTTTTTTTCTTATGTCATTCGGGTAATATAGGAATGGGATTTAATTTATTATTCATGGGAACAGGTAGAAAATGTTTTACGATAAAAATAATAAACAATGATCTGATGGAAGAAAAGAAGATGAGGTGATAAAAGGATTGAGATATTTCGGCAGAGACGATAACAGAGTATCGGAGAGTCTCTGTGCGGGAGATGTTCGCGGCTCGGCACGCGGTGGACGACTGAACTTGCCGGCGTGCGCGCACCTCGCTTTATATATATGTGTGTGTCTCGGTTAGTCGCCTCGATAGCCACCCGTTTCTTCATCCCTTTGCAACCCCCGGCGATGACAGTAGTGCCACTACTGCTGTGCTAGTAGTGGTGGTGGTAGGACTTGTGAAGTAGACGGAGGCTAGCATTGGAATAAGACGTTATACACACAGTGATGTGTACTATAAAGCTACAGTTGGTATATAGTATCCATGGAGGCTGCGCACTTGGTCTTTCCTCTGTGTCTTGGTCTGTTGAATCGACAGACAGATAGAGAGACATAGACGGATAGAAGAACAACGAGCCCTGAAAGATTCCCGGGAATGGCCTATAGCTATAACTTTCAGCAATGTGGATAGTTGCCGGCTTCTTTACACGTATATATCTCTTATATTTCTAGTTTGACAATAGCTGAAAGAGGAAGAGTATGGACTCCGTTATTCACAATCTCTTTGCGCCGTCACTCATCTCTTTCCTTCTAAATCCGAAGCGCAACCCTTCAAGTTCACTTTTGCTTCTCTTCCTGACTACTCCATTGTCTAAGTCTGCCGTTTGTCTCGTTGACGACAATTTTTTTTTGGGAGGGCAATTCAGTGACTGAAAACACTCTCGCCTCTTGACTGACTAGCCAAGCAGCATATCATAGTATCACGTTCTCTTCGCGATGACGGAGAGCTTTTTCGTATAGTTGAAACTAGGGACGTGATATGAAGACTGGGGTTCGTTCAACTTGACGCTTTTTTTTAGGTTCCATGAGTGACACGGGTTTTGGGGATGCATCGCCGTACTCATTATTTATGCAATGTGTGGAGCACAGAGTTCTAGAAGGTCGGAGGCTGGGGTAGTCATGAGTGGAATTGTTCTTTAGCCAATTTTCTGGGTCCAAATATTTGTTTTCGGGCAGAGCTAAAATAACCTTATCTCGTCGCATAACGCGGGCACGAAAACACTCGTTTTTAACCTCTCACTCATAAACATGCGTAATGCAGTTTCATTACACCCTAGAATGATAAACAGTTCGTACCTGCCCGTGATAGGAGTAATGAGAATCACACTGCACATGCGTACTCGTCATTGGTTAAAAATTACGAATTTTTGCATCCTTATTACCAACACGAAATGAGGAAATGTTTCAGCGATATCGGGATGAAGGTAAGTTAAACGTCCCAATAGCCGACCATCTAAGAGTGAAATTATTTACAAAACGAGTTTTTTCATGTACAAACAAATTTTCATTAATAATGTTTGCGTCTAATCGGAAGCTGGGAATCTCTAGTTTGAAAAACCTACCTATGTATTACGTTCATGGGGCATGGAATATTTGTAATTTTCGAAAATAGCGACGAAAGCAAGTGTCCCAAAAGTCAAACATCGATTTTTGGTTATATTTCTATGCCCGGTCGTTAAGTGCAAAAAATCGTTTTTTGATTACAATGTGTGCAATTAACTATATAGCCACTTACTTTCTCACTAATTGCGCTGATACAAACATAAATACATCTGCTGATGCTAATGAGGCAGTTTGTTTTATTCAGTAATCAAGGTTAGGATGGCTGAGTTGGACGTTTCTGGGAAATGGGTCTACATGGCATCACGCAGGCTTACTAGAACCCGGACACATTGGTTCAATCACACGATTGATATGTCCGAATAGAAAGCCCCTTAAGGGTGATTTTACACTATTTTGGACTTCAGTTGTGCATTAAGTTTTCATCAGTATAAAACCACATACAACTTGTCGAAAATAGCAACAACGGAAACTACAAAGACTTAACAAGAGCCGACCAATTCTTAGCCAATTGGCTTCAAAATATGGTTCGACAACTCGAGCAGAAATTAATTCAAATTGCCTGAAGTACCATCAGGTCCGGATGAGGCATCGGTCAGGCATTCCTGATCTGATTAGCTAAATGAGGTCCCAACCCCGCCCGGATCATGCATAAGTACAATATTTCAAATGTGGTTAGACTACAGTTTTCCATATCATGCCAGGATCAGGCATCGGTCAGGCACTCCTGGTCGGGCTAGCCAGATGCGGCCCTGATTTTGGCCAGAATATTTGAATATTCAAATCTGGTCGACCTAAAATATACATCATTTCAGACGAAATTATCAGAGTACTGGAAGAGCATATCTGGCATTACCGTTGTACAATAAATAAATAAGAGATGTTTTCTCTATAATATCGTTTATTATTCTAATACTATGGATTACAAATAGTTATATTTTTATGTATGTGTCTCACACAATTATTCATGTATAAGGGAAACAGCATATATTTTCTCGGTGACTGCGTCACTTATATTCAAAATCATAATTTTCGATCGATTGATTTTATCGTAAACATTATCGTAGACAGAGTCCCATGGATATGTGTACGTAGATCTTTGAACACTCCTCACTGTTCCTTTTATTTTTATCTTTTTTCATCAAAACAACTCCATTATTTGACCTTTTTTTTGTTGAGATTATCAGGCCTTTATATGTCAATTAGGTTAGCTAAAAAATAAAACTTCATTTTTAAAGCTTCTACGACCATGTACCGGCCATGGTACCAGAATAAACTTCCAATAATTAAACTGGGTTTATGCATTTTATGTATATTGGAACTTCTCATTTTTTACTATCGACCAGATCAGGAGCATGATCGTGGCCGGTTTAGTAGCCTGATTGCGGCCGGATTGGGAGCCTGTTAGCGGCCGGACTAGCAGCCTGATAACGCCCTGATTTGTAGCCTGATCACGGCCAGATAAGAAATGGCGTTACATGCACTATCAGGGCCAGATAGAGCCGCCTTATCCGGGCCCGATTACTAATAAAGGAAAATCTGATGAGGCTCGGACCTCAGCCAGAACAAATGTCTGCTCGGGAACGTAGGACGTGTGTTTATTCAAATATTACGTAAAGACTATTTCAATTGACTTGCGCATTATTTTCATCGCTTCTTTATGCATCTGTTATGAATTGTACATAAAAATCCAATGGACAATCCTATTCTAAAAAGTTGGTGGCTCGAGATATCTTGAAATTCTCGAAAATATCGCAGTCATTGTCATCGTTTTATTCGTGCTGTGATTGGTCGGCGGTGTCGTCAGTCAGTCACACTGCGATCGGGATCAAGATCATGCATTCATTCGTTTATGTCAAATGTCAGAACTTATACAAAGAGATTCGGGCGCTTAAGCGGCCAAGTCCGCTTAACCCTAGTTTAAAATAAAAGCGATATACTATTAAGTGGATGGAATATATGCGATTGTGGGTGGGGACTGGTACGAGGGATTTTTATCTTATCATATACTACACGGGCCGGAGCATGTCTTTCATCTCGGCAAAAATCACGGACTTCCTTCCCTTGTAGCATAACATACTATTTTGCAATTCACAGAGTTCTAAGTTGGTTACGCAAGCAATGATTTTCTTTGCACCCAGGTTCTGTCCAGTCAAATGATAGAACTTTTCTTTAAAATATGTCTCTGATTGCCTAGTGGTATTGCTTTATCAAGATGAAATATTTCATATCTGAAATTACAGACTTAAATGAGAAAGGTAAAAATCGTGACAGCTAATCTAATCTTAACGTCAGTTTGCAATCGAGAAGGAAACCAGAAGAATGCGAACTTTGGGGGGTTGTTTTTGTCGCAGGTTCTACTCTCTGTGTTGTATCACTGGCATACTATATTCTGGGGGTTACTTGCCACCCGCGAAGCAGGCGTCTTCGTAAGCAGTGTTGGGTTACAGTGTATGGAACACGAAGGGTTCGACTGGTCAGCTCCGAAGTGGATCCTCGCGGGAACATATGAAATTTCTGACGGTCGATCAACAACCCTAGCGAATATCTGCAGTCTACATACAGAAGGTAGATGATGCTACGCTGCTATAGAGTGATCAGTGAAACGGGTTATAATCTGTTCGTGCGTCGGATGGGCGGTCAGGAGTTTTACGGGATTTCAATTTCGGCTCGTACGGTAATTTTATCAAGTGGCAATAATGTACCAAAATATTTTATTGAACTAAAAATGAAAAACTAGACAACGACATCAATTGTTTATATTAAATTAGCAAAAAGTTATTGGAAATTCGTTGATGGAAATTTCTTGTTTAAAGCCCATAAAATAGTGAATCCAAGTCTACTCGTTACTTTTTTGTTAATTTTGGGAAGATTAAGAGTATCGGAAAGTGCTTGTACACATCGACAGCCAAATGTTGACTTATGATGCCAATTCTATATCCCACTGGCCACAAAATTTGCGATCCCAATCTTGCGGCTTTACGACTCTCGGTAGTTTGGCGCGGTTCAGGAGCACCCCAGCGAATGCTACATGTAACCAACCCGCATACGGTGTACGTAGCACCAAGTTATTCTCTTAAACGATTTAACGTAAACACACGTGGCAATTTGTCGCTTGGTTTTATGCCGCCCCGGGGAAAAGTGTGAACGAACGAACGAACGAGTGAGCACGAGTGAAGGAACGACCTATGCGAAAGCCACTCTTGAGGAAATTATGTGTGCATTCGTCGAGTACGTATTACAACGCCTTTCAAGGCTCACACGTCGTGCGGACCTCGTGAAAAGTCGCACCTTCATGTGCGAACTGTTCACAGCCAGAGAAGGAAAGATAGAGCGGTGACGATGGATCTAGGAATGGAGCAGTCAAAAGCGACGTACATGAGCAAAAGATAGTGTATTGCCACGGGGAACTGCGAAGTAGTTAACACTTTTACGAAGATTGGTCTGCGCCGAATTCTACACGAAAGAAACGACTTGGTTGGATTAACAAAAAAATTGGTTATCTCTAAACAATTATCTTGGTTATATATGCGCCAAATGATTTTCTGTTTGCATCAATGAATGGAACTGAGTTCCCGTGCAGTAATATAGTTGGGGCTCCAACTTGGCCCTTTCTAGATTGCCCTAATTGTAGTAGGGGCCGTACTAGGCTAGTCACGCTTGAAAGTACTACCCTTTAGAGGCTCAATATGGGCGACCCTAGTGAGGATTCCACATTTAAGCCTGATTAGGCCCCGAAGTTTGTCGTGGCCGCCTCTGTTGAGCCTAGTAGGGTTGTAGAGTAGATTTCCTATTGTCGATGCCACGTTTATACCTAAAAAGGCCCCTTATTTAATCGCGGCTGCCCGAACTAATTTCTGCACGGGTTAGATTACATTAGTTGCGGTAACCAAGTTATTGGTCGGGCCGACTACGATTAAATAATTGGAATAACCAATGTACTTAGTTGGAACAACCATTTCACTGGGTCGGTTTATACAACTTAATTGGCAGGGACAACCAATGTATTTGGCTAAAATAACCAATTTTCTCGGCTGAATTAACCAATTTTCTTAGTTGAATTAACCAAACCGCTTGGCTGGATTAACCAATTTTCTTTGTACTACCGAAAATGATAGACGTATTGATCCATAGGTTTTATGGGATGATCAAGTCTGGGGTGCTTACAGTTCTATAGCCATGTCACCGTTATCCAGATCCATAAGCATACACGCAAAAAAGGCTTGGTTAGAACAACCAAGTGCCTTGATTATGTATGCGCCAGACGATTAATTGGTTAGCCCAACCAAGTAATTTGTTAGGCTACCAAGCCTTTTTTTCCGTGCACCTCGAAATTTTCTTTTCTTTTTGCGCGATTTTCGGATGTGGGCGGCCTAGACAAGTGATGCTATTTACAAACACCATTCTTCATCACGTTCCTTCCATCCGAACTGACACTGACAACTGAATTTGAATTGGTTTAAACAAATTAAAGCCGATAAACGCAAGCACCCGACTTACAACGCAAAAGTACACTTTTATGTTCCTAACGTGGTTCTGCGACTAACGGCCGTTGATGGTACTAACCAAAATAGTTGTCTCTACCAATAAAATTGGTAGTCTTTCATTCTACCAAAAACATGGTCGTACCATCCGTCATGGGAACCAATTCTCGTGGTTGGTTCTTTAGAACCACACAAACTACAATTTCTTGGTAACGACAATTATTTCTGTTAGTCATACGTACTAAAGTATGAACTAAGTTGCTGTTGGTGAGGGAACCAATTGTGCGACATTAAATGTATGAATATATTAGTTACAATGACCAATTTTGTTTAACTAATAAAAAATTTGTACATTTAGCCAAGTCATTTTTTCCGTGCATTCGTTTGAAACCATTCAAACGATGTCTAGCGAAGCAATAATGGATGGTTTCACAAAATTCATAAAATTGTATGCGACTAAAACTAATTCTTCTAAGGAAGCGATTCAAAGCTTAGAGCAATATTTTGTTTATTACAGCCGTCCCCGGATTGTAGTATGTGATCGCGGCACAGTATTCGCGTCCCATGAATTCGAAGAGTTTACCAGAAACAATCATATCAATGATCTAAAAATCGAGATCCGTGCCCCTCAAGCGAATAACCAAGTTGAACGGTTCAATAGGATCCCTATTATGTAACGGTTGGACCGGGCGTTTGGGGAAGTGTGTAAGATGGTAGTGCGGATGCATTGCCGAAGTATCGAAGAAAGAAAAGATATAGTGATCACCGGGAATCGAACCCGGAATAGTCTATTCCTAAGCTCTGGCTTGGCAATAGACTATTCCATAGGTGACATCAGCGCTAACTACTGCGCTGATATCACCTATGCTTTTCTGTCATTCGAATCGTCTTCTTATATGCAATATAGGGCCGTCACAATTCCAATGTTAACAAAAATGTCGGATAACATATCAAATGTAGGATAACTCTGGTATCAGATAATACAGGTGGTAGACCTGACAATACTATAAGTAAAACAACTAAGGACACACTATAGTAGATTGCTTTTTGGTATTGAGCAGTGCGGCAAGTCAATAGACACAGTCAAAGACAATTTACAAAATAATGTCGTCTCTGAAGCCCGAGCATTAGAAACGTTAAGGGCTCGAGCATCAGAGAAAATAATACAATCACAGAATTATAACAAGTTACTATACAATCGAAAACGGAAAGAACCATAAAACTGTTGCGTTAATGATTACGTAATGTTGCGTAATTATGATAGTACTCCGTGTCGAAAAAATCCGGAGTCCAGGATGGAGCCTGGATAATCCAATATGAACTCCAAGATGATCAGTGGGATCAAATCCCATTTTCCATTCTGGACTACCTAGACTCCATTGGAGTCTGCCCAGACTCTATCCTGGACTGATCATTTTTACGTTGAACACCAAGCGTTTCAAAGAAGCTCTACCCCTACTGGAAACAATAGATCTTCTTTTATTTATAAAGTTCATGAGTAACGGAAAACATTGTCATCGTTTTATTCGACCTGTGATTGGTTGCTAGGAAAGTTCGTGGTAAATAAGTTCAGTTTGGTGTCAAATTTGACATAAGAGGATGGGCGCTGCAGCGCGCGTAACCTTTTAAAGCTTTGTAAAAGTGCAGCAGCGCGAAAGGTTTTCAGGCACGCGCGCCAGCGCGTATGGTTAGCCTAGTCCTCCTTTAAAAAGTTCATGAGTAACGGAAAGCATTGTCATCTTTTTAATCGTCCTGTGATTGGTTGCTAGGAAAGTCCGTGGTAAACAAGTTCAGTTTGGTATCAAATAACCTTTTAAAGCTTTGAATGAGCCCAACAGCGCTAAAGTTTTTCAGGCACGCGAGATAAAAGACATAACCGATTTAAAAAATCAAATGGCTTATTCTTATAAGAATTAGTTGAAACTTGTTTAAGCAGTCAAAATTTGGTATTATGGTAGACGCTGCATCGTATGACTTGTTAATTTAGTACTATTATAATTAAGTCTAAATATATGTCAGAATGGATCGATTTATAAAATGTAACTTGAGTAGGACATGATCCAACTCACCTTCAGTTTTGCGAGACGTCGGCAGCTTAACATAATAATTCGCTATCCATTAATAAAAATGTATATTAATTATGATAACTGTTGTTAATTCAGTTATAGATTAGTAAATGGCTGTCTTACACTCAGAAGAATGCATTAATATGAAAGAAGAGTATAGTGAAGGAAGGTGGCAGCTACAATACCCTCTGTAATCCATTCGCCCTGCAATGTGCTGATCCCAAGATATCCGCTATACTCGACTTTCAATAGGATCAGCATTACTCGCGCCATCTCAATCCTCAACAAACTGTAGATAATCTTTATTTGCATAGTGCGAAAACAGTAGATACCCGAGAAAGGAAAAATAAAGAAAGTGCAAGTCAGGGATTGAATGAGCGGAGAGTGGCAACAGAGGGTTGTGTAAAAAAGGATAAAAACAGAAGTCAAGTACCGGGTGTGTGAGACAAGTCGTTTGTATCCCCGTCCGACTATGGAACGACGTTTCCATTACGGTACTTAAGGAGGTTCGCTTATAAAACTGTTTGTAAAATGAGCATAAAAAATTAATAGTTTTTTTTTCACAAGCTTTCAAAAACAAGTCTGATGGGTGACAAAGTGTAATGGTTTCGATTGAAAATAAAATCACTTGAGCCTGATAGGCAGTTGAACATGAAAGCAAAAGCAATCCTATTCGTCGTACGCGTCGATTGCCGAGATGTGAAAAACGGTGTATAATAAATTATATTTTACGCGTTCGCTTTAATGGCAATCTACTTTATTTAATACCCGTAAATATCTTATTACAAAAGTAATTCAAGCCTTCATTCTGGCTGGACCGTAAAAAAATATTTAAAATTTGAAAATTTTTCTTCTCATCGGCATTTCAATACGTTGGATATTGATTGAATAAAAATTACGAAAAATTAACAATAAATTCGTGCATAAATAATCTATGTGCACTTTTTGAAATTTCAGAAATTATTCGACTGTGCTAACCGAACCTCCTTAAACCGAAAGTTTCGTGCGATAAGTTGACGCGGATAAGCATGTCCGAGTGTTTACAAGCACTCGTACAAAGCTGGAGGTAGCTTTCAGCTTAATCAGGCGCCGTCGTTCTGTAGCAAAAGCAACAGTGTTAGACTATAGAAAGAGAAAGGGTGGACGTGCTCTGGAAACTAGCTAAAAGAAAAAGCGAGAGGCAGTACATAACGAATGGAAACGAACGTGTGTAAGCGAGCGAAAGAGCAAGAAGAGGTTCCTCGTTGTCGTAGTCGGTCGTCGCGCGAGAAGAAAATAAAGCGACGAGTTGGTTCGCTACCTCTGACACGCAATTCCGTTGTGTCGGACCGACGATGTGAAAGGGAGTGACACGAGCACGCCCGACGCCTCTTCGCCTTCCACCCCCTCTTCCTTCTTCCACGGCTACCGCCCTTATAGAGCTCGCTCGAGTGTGCGCTCGACGCAAAAGTCAGTGTCGGGATGTGTTTCGGTGGCTCTTTTCCTGACCCTCGAACCCATCACGCTGTGCTGCTTTTGCCACTGGCACGATCTCGCTTAGCCAAGATTATTAATTTGTCGCGTTAATGAGGTCCGAACCCGTTGGCCATCAGCAAACCTCTGCTTTACGTGCAACAGCATTCTGCCAGTCTATTTCACGGTACAAAGAGTCTCATTCTGGTTCCTTTGTTCGCTTATTTCAGTACTCAACCATTTGTCCTGAACTTTCATTTATGTGCCTAAATATGTCTCTCGTGCACAATCGCTTAAGGGGAGATATCTGACGGGTCTGCGAAAAAGATTTGCAAATTTCGGGAATGTTTGTCTTAAAAACTCATTCTCAAAACTCACTCTCAAAAATTCATCCGGGTTGTTTACAGTAAATAATGCATATAATTTTTTTATGGTGAATAAACTGACGGAGAATGTCTCCTTATAGACATGAGCATCTATATCGCACAGAGGTAAAAGATCGTGCAGAGCCCAACCGAGCGGAAGCGACGAGCAGGGAGAAAACCAGCCTCGGTTGTGTTTCGCGCGTTTCTCGAGTTTGTGAATACAACAGCTGCGCTAGGTTGCTGAAATATTGAAGAGCTGAGTGGCTTGTAAGCGCACAGGGGAATGCACGACGGAGTTAAAGCGAGATAAGCAGGGTGGGTGAGGAGTGCATAGAGGAAAAGAAACTGCTGCGTGTATATATCGGAACTGAAGTCTTTGCGGAGTTGTGAGATGGGCGTGTGTATGCAATCGATGGGAGAGGAAGCAGTGGATATGCGCAACATGTTTGAAAGCATAGCCATAGAACTATGTAGCTTGCATAGCCTTGCGTCTCCCTATAACGGGTCGAAGTCGCGAGGGGATAAATGTTCAGAATTACATAATGCAACTGGCCACGTCTATACCAGGTGTGTGTACATTGACCTGGACGATCTTATGGACTGAACATAGCGGGTTTCAAGAACACAAGCGTAATATGACATAGCTTTTATTGTCGAACTTGTTGCCATGCATTCTTTTTGGGATGGATGTGTCATACCCGGCTG
Organism: Ephialtes manifestator; assembly: GCA_963970395.1. NCBI lineage: Eukaryota > Metazoa > Arthropoda > Insecta > Hymenoptera > Ichneumonidae > Ephialtes > Ephialtes manifestator. Next base: position 28,252,415 of record OZ019968.1, read on the forward strand.
TTTATTATTTGGCAGCTAAACATTGCTAAAATTCTGTTTACATCACTCTCTTTTAATTACTTTTATAATAAGACTAGGGGCTCTGACTCACTGCTATTTTTTGTACCTATACCTACTTATCTTACCGACCAACCGACTGACAACGAAGGCCTCCACGATTCCACGTACACCAGCCAATTTCCCGCGCAGAAATTAGTTCGGGTAGCCGCGATTAAATAAGAGGCCTTTTTAGGTATAAACGTGGCATCCACAATAGGGAATCTACTCTAGAACCCTACAAGGCTCAACAGAGGCAGCCACGACAAACTTCCGGGCCTAATCAGGCTTAAATGTGGAACCCTCACTAGGGTCGCCCATATTGAGCCTCTAAAGGGTAGTACTTTCAAGCGTGACTAGCCTAGTAGGGCCCCTACTACAATTAGGGCAATCTAGAAAGGGCCAAGTTGGAACTCCTACTATATTTCTGCACGGGTTATTTTAGCCACATTATGGCTGTTCCATATCATTATATTAACCAACTGGGAGCACTCTGGGAATTTTTTTCGTTGATATTAGATGCATTAGCTCAAAATATTGAGATTGTGGCCGAAATGAATGCTGTAAGCTTTTAGTAATTGCAGATATACGATTGTTTACATAATGAAATCTCGAAAATATGTCGTTTTCGTCGTCGTCGTTCGTCGCCTGCCAATCATTGTCTTTCGTTTCTACCAATCACTATGCTTTAAGCACGTCAATCCCTGTTCGAAAGCGGCACTTATAGACAGTTATGGGCCAAATTTGTCAGATGAGATATCTGTTCTATGTATTGTCGCGTGATGTCGCGTGGTTTTATATTGTGGATCGAATACTTATCGTTTTCGGTAAATGTTTCATTTTTGTGTGCCCATGATCATGAAAAAGTTGTTTATTATTTTTTTTGACTGTGTATATTTTTGTTACTATTCAAATATTTTAAAAGAGGCAAAATAAAAATAAAGCTGTACTACTATATATTTTATAATAATAAGTGAAGTATTTATTTATTTAATTTTTTCCTATCTTCTTTTATATTTTCTTGCACGATCAGTACTACGTACTCACCGAAATATACAGTGAAATTCGAAAACATTAGCAAATTAAAAATACTTCAATGATTTTGTGAAATAACATGTTTATGAGAGTTTGTGAAATGCATTGAATTGGATCATCATTGAATTTTGTTGTTATCGTATTAACTTGCTAAGTAGTGAGGTTTAATTTTTCTTCACAATTAATTTACTGAACAAAAAGAAAGATTATGTCGCTTTATTCAATTTATATATTTTCATTGTCAGAATCAATAATTATTTTGTAAATTTATAATGTACAGGTTTTTTATATACATAAATAATTAAGAACGTACTAGTACGGGCATATATTTTCAGGTTATTACAAAACTTTTTGCACACATAGGATGTTACTGACGTAAATGTGCTTGTCTCAAGTTTTTCACACATTGTATTTTTTTTGAGGGATTAAAAATACTTGAATTAGGTTTTTCTCTATATAACAAAAAATAGGTCGCGCTCTATTGTTTGACATTATAGCAACGGTTACTGTGAAAAGAATTGCTATAACAACAAAAATCCAGGCTTCTTGGCCCATGAAGGACTCAGAAGGATCTGTACTTGGGGCCCGTGATCGACTTAAAAAATGCGGACTTCTGACACATCCCCTTGATTCTCTGACACAGCGGCCGCCGCGAGGTATTTTTATTATATAAAAAG
>OZ019968.1:28859162-29059162 GCA_963970395.1 Ephialtes manifestator
TAATGTCGAAATCAAATGTCCTTATGCGGCAAGAAACGGAACAGTAGCCGACGCAATTAGTCAAAAAAAGGGTAACGTGCAAAGGATCTTCGATAAAAAAAGACACCAGTCGAATGAACAGTGAACAGGAGTATCACTATCGAATACAAGGACAGCTGCATATTACGAGAAGGCAGCACTGGTTTTTCATGGTATGGACGCCGAACGAAGGATTCGGTTGTTATTTGTATAGAATGAGATGATGACTTCTGAAAAACAAAAATGGAGAAACTTCTAATCAAATTCTACGAGGATTGCATGATTCCAGAGCTCGTGGACCCACGATATACTCGATCGATGCCTATCAGAGATCCTGTGCATATATTGGAAGCTATTGTGGAGCACGAGAGCCGACGTCAACCTAAAAAGAGGGAAACGGCTCTAGGAACTGAAGCTGATGAGTGAAACCTACAACATGAATAACCTTTGGATAAGTGTTTTCTATATATATATTACAGTACATTCATGAGCTGTCTTGCATGGATACCAATGGTGACAATCTATGGATGAAAAGCGCTGACATTGGTCAAGGCTGCAATGAGCCGCTCTCTCCAATATCAAGGATTACGGAAACAATTGGCTCAACACAAAACTGAAAGATGTTCAACCGAATGCGCTGACATTCGTCAAGGCTGCAATGAGCCGCGCTCTCCAGTATCAAGGTTTGGAGGAATTGTTGGCTCAACACGGAACTGAAAAGGTTTCCATTGAATGCGTTCATATTGTACAAGGCTACGATAAGCCGCGCTCTCCAGTATACAAAATTTACGGAGCTATCGATAAAAGGTTCTTTATTTATTTCAGTTGCATGTAACTGTCTAATTTTATAAAGATTCTAATTCTTATTTGCTAGTTACAGGTGAAGTAATGATTTTGGCTAAGAAACCAACGTATCAAAAGAAACTTTCACATCTTCAATTTGTTTGTGATGAAAAAATGTTTTCATTCAGCTTTTCTGATATAGGTTCTCGTCACATCGATTCTGCAAAAGTAATCCTTTCGTTTTCGTCGAGAGGCATCGTTTCGAAGTTCTTGGACGGTTCCAACTCTGGCAAAACTTTGTCGTCGCACTGATTGGACCTCGTAAAACACCGAAATACGCTTGAAAAAAAAACTATGCAAAATCAACGGCCCTTCTTAGGGCCGCCAAATATATCTAACGTGACAATCTCCAATCGTTTTATAATGTTCCCAAAAAACTAAATACATTTAGAAAGTGGTTCTCGCATTTCTCCACTCGTCCTTAAAAAAAACATGGTACAAGAAATATTTCCTTCAATTGCTGTTTCGGTCATCTGTTATCGTCAGTGTGCTTCTCTGAATATGAAACTTTTAATGTTCATCGAGCACCTCACTACTCGGATGGCTGAAAACTTACCTTTGGAAGTCGTGTAAACGCAATATTGACTGAAGAATAATAATAATGAACGGCAGGTCTCGAACCTGCAATCTACGGGTTAGCAGACGAGTGCAATGCGCCCTCGACTCGTTGTAAACGAGTAAACATATATTCCTCATAATTTATTATGAGGAATATATGGTATTATACGGTAATGTAGATTTTACAAAATCTGTTACTCAGAATGAAGGCTTTGAGAGGCGCGCGAGTGGATTGCTGTGGGAAATGTTTTCCATCTACCGTAACTTATGGTAGCTTATCAGGAATATATGTGTAAAACATGACAACGAGCCGAGTGGTCGAGCGCACATTGCACTCGACTGGTAACCGTAGGTTCCAGGTTCAAGACCTGCCGATTCCTATTTTTTTTTCTGTAAAAATTGCGATGACACGACTTGCTAGGGTAAGATTTCAGCCATCCCAGTAGTGAGGTATTCGACGAAAATGAACAGTTTTACATTCAGAGAAGGAGAGACGTCTTGTCGGTCTTGTTCCATCCATTGAGCCAAATAAACGACGTCGGTCGTTTATCGGTGGCACAATAGGGTAGTGATGAAATGTTTTGATTCTCACTGTTGAATGCGAGACAGTTTCTTGCATTCTCTTATACGTAATTGTTATGATTATCACTTTTGATTGCAAGACAGTCTCTTGCATTCTCTTATACGTAATAAGAAGTGAAGAAGAAATACTAACGAAACATTTATCGATAAGTTTCAAAATATTGCAACTCTCCCTCTTATACAAATAAATAGTAAATCACAATGTTGGCATTCGAGATTTCAGACACAGTTTATCTTTAGTGTGATCCTGCAAAAATGAAGCTTTCGTTTCGTCAAAAGCCATCGTTGAGAAGCATCGTTTCTAAGTTCTTAGATGATTGCAACTCCGGCGGAGCTCTGTGATTGGTGCATTTTTTTAGTCGCGCAGGCGCCTTGTGCGTGCTCGACTGGCAACGTAGGGGGGGTTTCAGAGAGAGTATAAATTCCAAATGCTCATCCCGAAACCAATCAGATATAATTCAATATCAAAACAGTAGACATGATGAATACGCATCGGTAAATATGCCTATTGTTTCTATTTCTTTCTGTTTGACTCTCATAATTTATATGTTACGTATCTTTTTTATGAAGGAACAAAATGAAGAACAGGAAATGCCGATCGACTTGACGGTTCAAAGAGAACGTCAGCGATCGGCAAATCCTTCCCTTCACCGCCAACCACCGGGTCGGTACTCTCCTCGTCATCATTCGCACCATCAACATTCATCCTGTGATCGTTCACGCCACCGTCATTCATCACCTTATCATTCACGGTGTCATCATTCACCCCATCACCAATCATCCCGTCATCGTTCACCCCATCACCGATCACCCCGTCATCGTTCACCCCATCACCGATCACCCCGTCATCGTTCGCACAGCCCAGCTTCATCACGCCATCGTTCTGAAAGTAATACTGATGGCAACGCACACCCCCGAGCAGGGCGTTGGGTGGCTGCCAGAAATCGCGGTAGGGCAGTCGCTCAAAGTAATGACCGGGGACGTGGCCAAAAAGAAAGTCAGCGAATTTTCGGAGCGTTCGCGACGCATTTCCGAAAATTCGGTGACTTTCGACAGTAAAAAGTAATGACCTGGCGGACAGTTTAGGGAAGTGTAGATATTGGCATTGCTGATAGACTGACGAAGTATCGAAGAGAGAAAATATATGGTGATCACCGGGAATCGAACCCGGATTATTCAGGTACTAAGTAAGAGTGCTAACCACTGCGCTAATGTCACCTACATATTTCTCTCATTCGAATCGTCTTCTTATAGCAATGTAGGGCCGTCACAAAAACTTGAAAAAAAACGGCCCTTTTCAAGGCCACCAAAATGTTAAAAACGTAGAACACTGAAGTTCAACAAATATGCATTCGCATTCACATATAATCCTGATAACCATAAGTTACGGTAGATGCAAAAGAATTCCCCGCAATCTACAGTAGTATATCATAGGTTATAAGGAATATATTATTATTCATTTACAACGACCCGAGTGGTCGAGGGGGCAGTGCACTCGGCTGGTAAACCGTAGATTGCAGGTTCAAGACCTGTTTATAAGTATTCTATGGAGCATATCGCGGTATTTTACAGAGCCCAACCAGCGCACCAATCACAAAGCTCCACTAGAGTTGCAATCATCCGACAACTTGAAAACGATGCTTCTCAACGGAGCATTTTGATACAAACGAAAATTTTACTTTTACAGGATCCCACTGACGATAGATCATATCTAAACTCCAGAATGAAAATGTTTTGATTTATTATTTGTTTTTTTAGGACAAACAGTAGAGAAATGTCGAAACGAGGCGATACATTTTTCGTTATTATTTATTCTTCACTGCCTTCCTAAAACTCATTTGAGAATACGGGAAACTCTTTATAAAAACTGCCTCGAACTCACCAGTGAATCTCAAAGCCATTCACGACTGAGATTTAGGCCATCCGAGTATTGACCGTAAAACGAAGTACTCGTCGAAAATAAAAAGTTTTATTTTAAGAGTAGCACACTGACGATAAGAGATATTCTTATTCATTCCAAAATAACCAATAAATAAAAATATTTGTAATACATGGTGTTCCTGAACTATGAGCGGAAAAATGCGGAAAAACATGTGTGAATGTAGTTAGTTTCTGAAGGTCATTACGATAAAGAGATGTCTTCGTCATGTTTATGTGGTGGCTCTGAGAAATGTCGTCTGCTTTCAGTAGCGTATTTCGAGTGTACAGCGCTGTTTTACAGATACACGACCGGCGCACCAAGCACAGAGCTCCGCCGGAATTGCAATCACCCGAGATCTTGGGAAAGATGCTTCTCAACGAAGTCTTTCGACGAAAACGACATTTTTACTTTTACTTGATCCTACTGACGATGGACAATATCTTAACTCCCATATGAAAATGTTTTCATTTATTATTTGTTTTTATAGGACAAACTGTAGCAAAACATCGAAACAAAGCGATACATTTTTCGTAATAATTTTTTCTTCACTGCCTTCCTATAACTTATTAGAGAATACGAGAAACTCTTTATTGAAACTGCCTCGCTCTTAGCAGTAGGGCTCAAAGCAATTTGTTATGCCCGCAGGGGGGTCAATTTAACATATTTTTTATTTATTGGGATCGTTTGCCAATAAAGAGTTGGACTCAAGTAAATAACGCAAAGTTAAGAAGATTTATTTAAACAAATAACAATATAGTGTATTACAATATCGAGCTCGTCTCGATTCTGTTACTTATGGGCGACTCTGACCCAAGACCGACTGGTCACTTTGATGTTCGATTGAAGACTAAACTTATTCCCGATTAACTCCCAGCAATTTGCCTAAAATCGGTGCGTATGCATTTATTGCTTCCGCGTACATTGCTTCATCGAACGATATCGACTCCGCGCTGAGTCAAAGCGCGAGCTCTTTCGAAATCGTTCGATTGCCCAATTGCTCCAAAAACGTCTGACGAATAAACGTGGTTTCGTATTTCTAGCTCGCTCCGTGGCGAAGCTTAAGCGGTGCACTAAACATGTTCCTTAAATAATTCTGGGCACAACATCCCTCCCCCCTTAAAGAAAAAAAAATCGCGTATGAGATTTTTTTTTCCTTCTTTTCCTACCATACATTTCCGAACATTGGCCTCCGTTACCAGATTCACACTCGAGTACAATGATTGTCGTTGCGCGTCTCACTCATACTGCGTTCCGTACATTATTATCATTTGGTATTCTTAATACACTATTCATATTACGGATCTCCAAATACATATTTCATTTACTATTAGCACTACCCACATTTACGTTTTTGACAAATTTTCCCTCTTTTATAATAAGTTCGCACTGTTTTTCCTCTTACATATATTAGATGCAAACTTTTACCCTTTTTCCATTTTTCACATACATTGTAAAACAATTGATTAATTCTTGTAAAATTTCTTAATGTCCACTAATCTTCGCATTTTACTTCCAGTTGAAGCACTTTTCGGACACTATTTTATTTTTCGGTCCCTCTCTCTCTCTCTCTTCGCGCATTTTAAACATAGGTTTTTCACTACCACGTTTGCCTGTGGCGCGCTCTCTCTTTCCACATGCACTACACATGCGATGTTTCACGATGTCCTCTCTCTTGCCGCTCGGTCCCACGACACGGCTACGTTGATGATCGCTGGCTAAGCGGCCGTCGCTATACTTTTCTGTTGTTGTCGCTTTCTTCTTTTGCTGCTGATTTTGATTTACGTCGGCTGCCCAAATACCTTGCGGCGGTTCCCTTCTGTCCTTGCTCCTCTTACGAGATTTAGGTAATACGGTGATTGTATTTATCTTCAGCATACCTAGTGTCCTAATTTTCTTTTCACCGTTGCTGCTACCAGATGTTTTATCTGAGCTGCTGTCCTTCCTGATATCGACGGTGTCCCTCTGTGGATTCGCCCTCTCGGTTGGCATCTCTAGACAAAAATGGCAGCTCTCGTCCACGGTATTTACACTCTTCCTCGTCGGTACTGGCAAGCGTACTGGCCAGCTCCGTCGTTCTTTAGCACTCGGGCAATCACGTGCAATGTGTCCCGGCTTGTTACACAAAAAACATTTACGTTCTGCGAACGCATCAGTTGGCAAGGTTCTTCGCGTTGGCGGGTGCGAGTTGTCAGATTTCGCAGTACCCGTTTGCACCATTTTACTTATTTCTATTGCACCGTTCACTGACTCGTGCAATGTATAATAGTTTCTTGACCTTACCAAAGTCTGCACCTGACCATGCAGACCGTTCTCAAAATTCATCTGTCCACACTTACGTATAACTTTTTCAACTGCTCGCGCTTCAATATCGGTATTCACTATCTCACACAGTTTTTCGGTCACCTCCATTGTAATCTGCTCTGCTCTGGCGGCGTAAACACTTATTGCTTCGGACGGCTCCTGGCGAAGCGAGTTGAACTCGATCTGTAGTGCTGCTAAAGATTTTTGCTTACCATAGAGCGCTTCAAGTTCGTCACGTAACTGTTTGACAGTCTCGATAGTCTTGTGCTCTGTTTCTCGCATAGCACGATCGTCAAGCTTACTACTGAGCACAAATTCAAGCAAATCTGCGTGATGCCGCTGCTCAACTTTTCCAAATGCTGCTTCCACCGATCTCAAAAATCCTTTCAGTTTTGAGGGGTCATTTCCATCGAAATTTCTGATAAGCTTGAGGGCTTCTCCTGGTTCCAAAGTCCAAGCCCTTGCTGATAGCTCACTGTTTCCTCTTGCACCAAAATGTCTATCACCTCGTCTAGGTTGTTCACGTAATTCTGCAACCTCCTCTGCTAATCGTTGTATTCTTCGTTGCAATTCATCCCTGTCGGACGCCGTTATCCCATTCGGCGCAGCGAAATTGCCTTCTCTTCGAGTCGACGGATCAGCGAATCTCGGAAGGTTTCTATTTTCTCCTTCCCTTCGAGATTCTAGGACGCTCGGGTCCCAGTCCCAATCGTGGATGTTCCGTCCTACGTTGAGCGTTGTTCTTCTTGGAAAAAATTCTTGCCTATGCCCAGCTTGGTTCAGGGTTCCGTTTCCGACGGTAGGCGTTAGATGCATGAGACGTTGGATTTCATCGTTCACAATTCTCTCCGATGCTTCGTTGTTTCTGGCTGCTAAACCCTCGTTAGCTACTGGTGCTGCTTCGGCGTTTGCTTCCGCCATTTCGTCTCGTCGTTCAAAAAGACTGAAGTCAATCTCTTCCTCGTTAAACTCGGAGCCTCGTCTTATATTAACTCCACGTTCGAATGTTTGACTTCGTGTCACTGCCCTTTGAACACTACGTGGTATTCGGTTGTATGGTGATCTCGATGACGGCTCGCCCAGCGCCCGGCTGGTGCGATGTGTGATATCCTGTAAGGCACCTTCCAGTCTGCCTATCACGTCAACCTGTATTCCCGGTAGAGTCGTGTCCAGCGAGTTTGCCCTTCGTACTGAAGCAAAACTTCTGACCGACCTTACCGTGTTGGGAGCACTCATATGCCTCGATATCCCTTTTCACACAATTCTTCTTTCAATTTTACTTTGCTGACTCTTGCCGTCGAGCGACTACTTCACTTGATCTTTTCACTATTCACTTACAATTCAACGTCCGCGTGTTGAATTGCACCAGGCCCTCACCGCAACGTCAACAAGTTGAGTTTGGCTCTGGATTTTCTTCACCAACTTAGGTGAATTTCCGGCGTAATGACTGTTACACTTGCGTCGGTTACGCTGCACTATAATTGTTATTGTTACTTCTAACTTTTACGTTCACTTTGGCAAATCCCACCGCTGCCACCAATGTTATGCCCGCAGGGGGGTCAATTTAACATATTTTTTATTTATTGGGATCGTTTGCCAATAAAGAGTTGGACTCAAGTAAATAACGCAAAGTTAAGAAGATTTATTTAAACAAATAACAATATAGTGTATTACAATATCGAGCTCGTCTCGATTCTGTTACTTATGGGCGAGTCTGACCCAAGACCGACTGGTCACTTTGATGTTCGATTGAAGACTAAACTTATTCCCGATTAACTCCCAGCAATTTGCCTAAAATCGGTGCGTATGCATTTATTGCTTCCGCGTACATTGCTTCATCGAACGATATCGACTCCGCGCTGAGTCAAAGCGCGAGCTCTTTCGAAATCGTTCGATTGCCCAATTGCTCCAAAAACGTCTGACGAATAAACGTGGTTTCGTATTTCTAGCTCGCTCCGTGGCGAAGCTTAAGCGGTGCACTAAACATGTTCCTTAAATAATTCTGGGCACAACAAATTCATGACTGAGATTTCGATCATCCCAGTACTGACCGTGAAACGAGGTATTCGACAAAAATGAAATGTTTTATTGTCAGAGAAGCATATTGAAGATAATAGATATTCGAAACAGTAAATGAACAAAAAAGTTTGTAATACAATATGTTATTGAAGGACAGAGAAAATACGAAAAAAAAAAAATGTAAATGTTGTCAGTTTTTCTAAATTTTAACATTTACGATGACGGATGTCTTCGTTACATTTATTTGGTGGCTCTGAGAAGAGCCGTTTCTTTTGAGTAGTTTCTTCCAAGTCTACTGCGATATTTTACAGACGCATCACCGGTGCACCAATCACAGAGGTCTGCTAGAGTTGCAGTCATCTAAGAACTTGGAAACGATGTTTTCCAACGAAGCCTTTCGACGAAAACGAAATTTCTGCTTTTCCAGAATCACACTGACTATAAACTATGGTTGAAATCGCGAATAAAAACTTCACGATTTATTATTTGTTTTTATACGACAAATAGTAGCCCAATTTTCGAAACATGTGGCGTTATAATTTTATTTTTACTGTCTTCGTGTATCATATTAGAGAATACAAGAAACTTCTTATTAAAAAACTGCCTCGCACTCAGCAATGAAGCTCAAAGCAATTTACGACTGACATTTCAGTAATCCGAGTACTGACCGTGAAACGAGGTACTCGTCGAAAATAAAAAGTGTTATTTTCAGAGTAGCACACTGACGATAAGAGATATTTTTATTCATTCTAAAACAGCCAATGAATAAAAATATTTGTAATACATGGTGTATGTAGTTGTTTCTGTAGGTCATTACGATAAAATATACTACGTTAGATTTATTTGGTGGTTCTAAGAGCCGTTTGTTTGAAGTAACTTCTTTCGAGTCTACTGCGATGTTTTATAGATGCACTACCGTATTATATGCACGATTATATGTGCGATTAATTTTTTTCCAAGGCAAATGTTTGCGTTCTGGGATTATCTCCAGGCACTTTTTTAGTTTTGTAAAAATGATATTAAACAAACAAACCGGCGCCCCGCAGGAGCAGTACACTGCAAATTTGAGCATAATCCTTCCGCTCACTGCAAAGATTTTGGCAGGTACACAATTTCCACCTAAAAAGTGCAATTTTTTTAAGGTCAATGCCTATATTAATATATAGGAAACATCTCAATTCATGGGCATACTATTCAATGCTAGATTAAGAAACGCTGCAAATTTCATCTTGTTCGGTCTCTTCAATCCAGAGTCCCTGATTGATACGGACGTCCGGGTAACACAAAATTGTCTGAAACCATAAAAAAATACTAAATAATAAAATTCATGTATTCTGTTACACCAAGAATATGTATTTGACTTTGTTGAAGAGATCTGGGGTGGGACCCTGAGTTAACGATACGTTAACGTTACGGTAACCGATATGATAAAACGCCCGATACGGTAAGCAAGGCGAGCGGGACTTCAGACAATTCGTCTGCGGTGCCGTCTCGCGCATGCTGAGTCGTCTGTTCAGTCGTCGCTCTGTCAGAGTTTCCAGGTTATGGAAATTAACCTGATAATCTCTGTAAAAAATAATTTCTCGTAATATAGCTGGCTGCCACCAACATTTTAGACGGGGATTTTCGAGAGATCAATCGACTAACGCTTCATGTTTGAACAATAATAAATTTTGGAATAATAAATAAAAGACAGAAATACATTTTATTGTGTTATTTATTATGCAAGTTTGAGGGAAAATTACATATGTATTATAAAAAAAAACATTATTTTTTCCTTCAATTTGTGGTCGCGATTACATGGAATTTTTTTTCCGGTAAACTCGCGGTCGCGATTACATGGAGTTTTATACATATGGGGCATTATACACCGATCGGACCACCTTTTACCATGACCGTCCTCGATATAGTTGATTATTTTTTTAATCATTCACCCTAATGAATGGAGCTTGCTCCATTTTTTTCAAAATTTTCATTGCATGCTTCGCATACTTGTGAATTTCTAAAAATTGCTCTAAAAATTGCGTTTAAAAACTTTCGAATGCACGTATCTTCTTGGATATAAGTCGTATCGTAAAAAAACCTACATAAAAGTTTTTCATTTTGAAATATACTTTTATGTCAATTTATTTAAAAAATTCTTTAACTCCTCCGAAGCATTGATTTTTCATTAATAAACATAAAAATCGATTTTTCACAAACTTGCACATTTTTTATTTTTTTCGAAAAAATTTCTAAGATACTACTCATAAAGATGAACATTTTAAACCTAGACGGGAAGTGGGACAATCCTTTTTTCAAATTTGAATGAGAGTTTAAAAGTTAAATAAAGAATGAAAACTCTCATAAAAAATCGGAAAAAGTTGACTACCTACCAACTTTTTGTCGTAAAGTAGGACAATTTTTTTCCGATTTTTTATGAGAGTTTTAATTTTTTATTAATCTTCTAAACTCTCATAAAAATTCGAAAAAAGGATTGTCCCACTTCCGGTCTAGGCTTAAAATGTTCGTCTTCATCAGTAGTATTTTAGAGATTTCTTCGAAAAAAATAAAAAATGTCCAAATTTTTTAAAAATCGATTTTTATTTTTATTAATTAAAAATCAGTGCTTCGGAGGGATTGAAGAATTTTTTAAATAAATTTGCACAAAAGTATACTTCAAAATGAAAAGCTTTTAAGTCTTTTTACGATACGACTTATATCCAAGAAGATACACTGGAACCTCTCATAACGTACCCTCTCGTAGCGTACATTGGTAAATGGAGGGGCACATCTTATCGCTGTGATTGGACGATTTCATAAGAGTGAGTGAGAGGCACGAAGGTTTCGCGTGCCTGATTGATTCTTCACTTAGCGTACATGTCCCCGCATTATGTACGCTATGAGAGGTTCCACTGTACGTGCATTCACAAGTTTTTAAACGCAATTATTCGAGCAATTTTTAGCAATTCACAAGTATGCGAAATATGCAATGAAAATTTTGAAAAAAATGGAGCAAGCTCCATTCATTAGGGTGAATGATTAAAAAAATAATCAACTATATCGACGACGGACATGGTAAAAGGTGGTCCGGTCGGTGAATAATGCCCCATATGTATAAAACTCCATGTAATTGCGACCGCGAGTTTACCGAAAAAAAGTCCATGTAATCGCGACCGCGAGTTTGCCGAAAAAAGTCCATGTAATGGCGACCGCGAGTTTGCCAAAAAAAAAACTCCATGTAATCGCGACCACAAATTGAAGGAAAAAATAATGTTTTTTTTTATAATACATATGTAATTTTCCCTAAAACTTGCATAATAAATAACACAATAAAATGTATTTCTGTCTTTTATTTATTATTCCAAAATTTATTATTGTTCAAACATGAAGCGTTGGTCGATTGATTTCTCGAAAATCCCCGTCTAAAAAGTTGGTGGCAGTCAGCTATATTACGAGAAATTATTTTTTACAGAGATTATCAGGTTAATTTCCATAACCTGGAAACTCTGACAGAGCGACGACCGAGAAGACGACTCAGCATTCGCGAGACGGTACGGCAGACGAATTGTCTGAAGTCCCGCTCGCCTCGCTTACCGTATCGGGCGTTTTATCGTATCGGTTACCGTAACGTTAACGTATCGTTAACTCAGGATCCCACCCCTGCTGTAAAAAAAATAGATTAATTCCTATTACACCAATATTTTCCATTAAATGTTAAAACAGGCATGTGGAGACCAAATTTAATAGACACTCCTGTGTGTTTTTTCAAAACCTGAGTGCCTAAAAATTGGCGGAGATACAGGGGTTTGTCGTTTAGCCAATCGCAGTACAGTTCTAAAAGAATAGAGCGGCCGCGCCGAGACGCCGGCAACGCTAGAGAACTTCGTTGGGCTTCGCTATAGTGCTGTAAGTCAAATGACAGTCGCGGGCGAATTCGTGCGCGAGAGCACGATAACTCGAGAATGCATGAGCCAGAGAGAGACGCATGTCAAAACAGATACTTTCTCTGATAATATCTAAAAAATCAAAGAGGCAATCGACTTGAAATTTGGACACAAGTTTGGGAAGAAAATTGTCTTCTCAACACAATTTCTCGGCTTTTTTTCATTTCATTATCGATTGCTTCTAATTGAAACCTATGGCGTTATTGCATGAACAATTTTGCCATTGAATATTTCCGAAGTATGGTAGGCTATCAGAGCGGTGCCATTCGAATGCATCATCCGTAGGATTGTAATTGTAATTGTAACTTTACTTTTTGTTTTCCGGTTCTTCCGTACGAACGGCTTCGAGTTTCGAGCCAGAAGCTTAGCCTATTTTTGCCGTACTTCTGCACATTCTCTCAAAATTTAAGCTTCATCCACCAAATACTTTAAGAAAAAATAGGTTTCGAAATTTTTAGCTGTCAATGAAAAAGGTTCATTGGTTTAAATGCTTCTTTCATTCAATGTCACTAGCTTTCATTGAGCTTGAAATCATTCAAAGAAAAGATAGTATTGAAACTCAAGAATGAAACTTTTTCTCTCAGTGTTCGCTCTCGCGGATGGCGTTTGGAGCCGACGCGGATTGTAAGTCCGAATCTCAAATTAAGTTGAACCGCGAGATAGCAAACTCCCACGTGATTAATTAAAATGACGCAGGTATTTATTTTATATAACAAAACAAACACTAATTTATTTCAGAAGAAAATTATATACAAACGTAACTGTTATTATTGTAAGTTGGTCTGTATTGGATACAGACTTGAATCGGAAAATGTTAACTTAATAATGTCAAGACAAGAATCTGTGTAGCCATGAGCTGACGATCAGACTCTTGGAGTGTCCGTTCTGTCTGAGAAGCTGAAGACGACTGACTACTCAAAAAGGTTCCAACATTGAGTATGATAAGTTTGGGAGTGGGAGGTAACGTCGCTAGTGTCAATTTTTTGCACGCTGAAGGGTTTTTCGTTAACACGTGGGGATGCGTTGACGCCTCGGCAGCGTCGGACCATCAGGTATCCACGGGATTTCTCGCGACCCATGGGACCCCCAGTAATTGCAGTCTTGGGGTGCCGATGCGTACGGTCCGCGACTGGTTAATCCTTCGCTAGCCGATGGCCACTACCATAAACCACTAAAAAATGTGTTTGCTTCTTTCAAGTTATTCTGTACGTGCGTTTTCCATGTGAATTCCTGAGGATTAGAAAACGTTTCCAGATTCTCATCTGGTCCGCAGATGTCTCGATGTTTGACACGAACGGCGTTACTCCTTGACTTTTATTACGGTGTTGAATATTGAATAAAGAAATGGCATTTGCAAGCTACGATATTTTTCCGCGACGGAACACTCAGTGTAGTGAAAGTCCGTTGAAAAGTGGATGAGTGTGTGAGAGTGAGCAATAAGGTACTGTATGTAGTATTTTATAAGTTTTCCGTATTACTGCCATGTTCCGTTATAACGGAAAGAATTATTTATGAACTCGAAATTTGCGACCCTACAGAACGGCTGAGGATAAGCCTTCGTCCCCTGGATAATTACTGCATGGATGGAGAGACTGCAATCCATCATATATCGTGGGCCAGGAGGATTTCTCTAAATTCTCTTAAAAAAACGTAAGCGTAGGCGTAGGCCTTCATATGTGTGGGTGCGATATTGTATACTTTCACTCATCAGAATTTCTTCTCCTGTCGAACTTGATCGATGATATTGATTAAAATACTGAAAAGATACTGAACGCCATTGCACATCAATTTGTCTTTGTCGAAAAAAAGCTACATCTTCGATTAATTATGAATAATTAGTATTGAAATTACTTATTATATAATGTTATACCTGAAATATTCCTCTAAAAATAAAAATTTGAATAATTAAAAAAGATTCAAAATTAAAAATAGTATATTGTGCGATAAGTGCGCGAAGAAAGTGATTCGAGATGATTGCGAAATTTGGCAATCACCCGAGTCGGGAATTACCTACAGCGCACTTGTCACACACCTTATTTTTTTAAATACCTGCGTGCGAAGTTTCGTTTTCGAGTTTTATTTAACCTTTATTTTCAATACTCTGTTTGTGTACCATCAAGCTGACAGCAAGACAAGTGAACATCTTTATATTCTTCGCACACGACTCGACGAATTTCGCGCACGGTGAACAACCAATCACATACAATCTGAGAATCGAGCACTTTACGCCCCAAGTAAAAATATTGTATATAGACTATATAAAATATATATATAGTTTTAAGTATAGAATTGGGCATATATAATCCGTATACACTCTATATGATACCTATATATAATTTATATATAAACCATCAAACCCGAGAATTGATTTGCATGTACAATGTATATATAGACTTTGTACAATCTATACACAATTTATATATTGGTTTCAATATCCGCAGTATTTTTTATGTACAGTATATATGCAGCCTGTATACAATCTATATACAATTTTTACGTATATAACGTGTTAGGTACCCCGTATGCTATATAATATATATACACCAAATTTATGCAGTCTATATATAGTTTACGTAAACCAAAAAAAGCACGTTCACGTAGATATACACATTTGTTTGATGAACGCTTTACTTTAACATCACGTCGAAATGAATCGATCGATGGTTTGCGAAAAAATTGAAGACAAAGCGTCACATTTCTGTTGTAAACGGAACAAGCCGTTAGATAAACTTTATTTATTTTATTACCATTTTCTACAAACGACATTTCGACAATATTTTACGACATTAAACGACATTGATGGACATTAAACGGCATTAAACGACACTTTTAAGGTTTTGTTTTTATGTTGATTTTTTCAGCGTCTTTGATTTCGTTCAGTTTGGCTCGCATGCTCTGAATAATCAATTGATCTGCAACTGGGATCCATTTGTTTTTTTCAGCCATAGTTTGTACGTACTCTGAGAAAACGTGAGTAAAAATGAGTATTAGTAACAAACTCACTTCGTAGCTGCCAAAAATAAATGGAGTCTACGAGTTCCATACCAATCAAAACTGTTTTGGCTTCTTGATGAAGACCAGGTCGATGAAGATCGTTTGCCTTTCCACTTCCTCTCGCTTTTTTTCCGGACAAACTGCATTTCCGCAATGCATCGCGTGTGAAAATGGCTTCCATTAACTGTCTGGCCATTTGCTTTTGTCCCTTGGCATTACGGTTGATCACGCTCAGACTAATTTTCGATATATATATTTCTGTCCCCGGCATGAGTTCTACGATCTATAAAAACATTTTTTCCATGTAAGTATAAATTAACAATTTTGTAACTAGTATGATATACATAGTACAGAAATATCTTAATAATGTATAATGTAAATGGTATAAAAATATGTAAATAGTGTAAAAGGGATATACGTAAATTAATGAATATCTAGTAATAATTCTTAATTAAAATCGAGCAGGAAACCTTTATATCTACCTTGTTCTCCACTCCTTTTGTGTATAGTAAAGTCCAAGAAGCGTCCTCATGCTCCAACTGGAATGCGTTCGCCACTGGTGAATGTGAGCGAGATTTTGGGCCACGATCCTCATTTTTTTCATAGCCAAAGTCTTCCGATTTCGAAGGCCGTTTTGATGAACCGCCCTCTCCATCCATCCATCGACTATCAGTCGATCGTACTGCGAAATCGAGATTTGGGTGAGAACTGTCTAACGATTTGTTTTTAGGATCGGATCTTTCAGGGGACGCTGACAATGAACGAAATGGTTCCATGAACGGTCGATATTGTGAGCCAGATGTTGACTGAAGAGCATCATCGTCTTCCTCCTCGGATATTGCAGGGATCGATGCCAATGGTTTTGTAGGAGTTGATTTAGAATCTCCATCGATGGATGCAGATTTTCCATCATCGATAGGCTTCCTTGAGATGTGGAGTGGAGACGAGGATCGCGATCGCTGGGAAGGAGCAGTGGTCATAATCGGAATTGATGTTCGTTCTGCGTTTACATATAAATGACTTATTGCAATCAACAATTTTATAACTAGTATAATGTTAATTGCATGTCAATGTGTAAATAATGTATAATTGAATAGTATAAAAAATTGTAAATAATGTATAATGCAAATAATACAAAAATATGTAAATAATATATATAGTATAAAAATATTATTGATAACGAAGCTCTCATTAAACAGTTAATAAAATATATACGACACCTTCATCATCGGAGTCTTTCTCATTTAATAAAATATTGACTAAGCTTTGGGCTTTCGTCAGCGATGTTTTTAGTTCCTGCAAAATTTTATATTTTTTGTTACTTCTTTCGTTCATACGCTTTAGGTGCTCGTCTTTTGGGTCATCTTCTAAATCCATGTCTTTTTCGTCCTCCCGCGACGGATTTTCAACTGATTTGTTCAGTGATTTAAATATTGCCTTCGCCATATCTGCATTACTTTTTTTCTTCAAGGCTAGCTGATATTATTATATAGAAAAAGTTTTAACGAGCCGCGATTTTGATACATATACGCTTTGATTAATTTCGTACCGAATTGCTGCTTTTTGCTGGGGTATCACTGTCGGTGATTTTACTTTTTTTAATAATTGGCTCCTCCTTCGTAGTTTCAGGCCTCGCAGCCTGTTTTCCCGAACGTTCTTTTTTCTTTTGTTGCTGATTATTTGCCTTCATTTCTGCTTCTATTTCCTTTATTTTTCTTTTTTTTACAATTTGAAGAACAGTTTCGTTGGCTGGAGAAAATTATTTCGTGTAATCGCCTTAAAAAGGGATAAAAACCGAGCAATATCATTACTTGATGTTTGGATGATCTCTCCAGAATATTCTTTTTGGCGTGAGATTTCGTCTTCCGGCCATAAAAACTGAACCCTCTGACCTTCCGTCACTTGAATGTTTTTTGCTTCTTGTATCGACTGACGATGAACGATGCATAAGGATTTATCGTCGCATAATATCAAATATTGCAATGGAAGCATTTCCGTAACCCTCAAAGCAAAATTATAGCAAAATCTGTCAATCTTTTACGATTAAAACAAGAGACGCGATTGATTTATGCAAATTTCTCGCCTTGCAAGACAGCGTCAGCACTCACCGAACAACTGAAACGCGTAACTAATGAAATGTTAAAAAAAATTGTGTGTTGATTTCAATAAAACGATATTTAAAAACGAGATGGATGGTTATCGGAATTATTTGCGGGGTCGAGAGGTATTTATATAATTGATTGCACACCGGAGTTTATCGGAGTGTGTTTATTCTGTAATAAAATTAGTGTTCTTCAACATTATTTTAATACTTTTATACGTATTCGTCACAGAACGTAGTTATCCCTCGTTCGACACTCCGTCGCTGGCTTCGAACCGGTAAGCTCGAGATTGACGACATCCATGATTACGGACTCATCAAGGAAGTAAGTAACCAAGTAGAATACCGGATATACATTTTGAGAAGTTTGCAGGGCATAAGACTAGTTCAATCGGTGCTACATTTAGTGTATTGCTTTTACAATTTTTTTTTGCATATGAGATCATTTTTGTAAAAGGTTGTTTTTTATCCGAGCATGTGTTCTTAACCCGGAGATGGATTCACAGCGATAGCGATAGAGTTTGAAAAACATTCACAGATTGATTTCAGTCTCCCAAGGTATAATTTTATTTATTTTCTACCAAGAATAATTCACAATTTTTAATTCAATTTCAATGCAATATAGATTGTTATTCAACCGATAATCAGTGCTGATTTAACCAGTACTAATTGCCCTAAACTCCTTAAGAGTTGCAGCATCGTAACAACGATGACATCATTAAAAAAAAATACAAAGAAAAATGTCTGCTTTTAAGTCATTGTAACGTTACATCATATTCACAGGATGAGAATGAACTTAACGAAATGGAAACCGATGATACCTCGAATATTTCTCATCGACCAAGTGATACAGCCTTGGAAATCGACTCGGATTTGGAGTGCGATTTGGATTTCGAATGTGACTCGGATTTGGAACGCGACTCGGATGCAGAAATTCAATTCGATCATTACCGAGATGCTGAAAATACCGACCGATGGCAGAAGTTATTGCAGCTTTAACAAAAATCAGTGCATTCTCGATGAATGACCTTCACTTAAAAAGTATACGATTGTATTCAAAAATAAAAATTGGAAAACAAACACTTACCTCTGTATCGTACAAAAAACAAGTCAAGAGAAACAAGACCTGTATAAGTTGGAATCACGGTAGTTTCTTTGGCATTGTCCAATGTTTTACTGAATTTGATAGTCGATGCTACGCCATAGTACGGCAACTAACTCAATGTAGCGACAGATCACTGATTACGCACCGTGATAGAGGAATACAATTGTCCTATATTATTCCAGTTCGCGAAAGTGGTATCACACACGCAGTTCCCGTTTGCGATATAAGTGGCCAAATGCTCGAAATATTTGACAACATTTGTCTTTTTCCAAATACTTACGAAATAAAGTAAAACTATGTAGAGACTATATTTATATTACATACAGAAAAGGTTAATAGGCTGTATGTCAATTACAAACTGTATGGCGATCTTATATAGGCTAAAATTATTGTACATGGATATTCGATCCCATTGGTCTTATGTCATATAATTTATATATATATTTCACATGATATATGTATGTTCACGACCGTCTTGTTGTATATAGATTGTATATGGGTTGTAAATAATTTGTAAAAATCACGGTTTGTTTTGCTAAAAATAAATTGTATATAAACTGCATTGAAGTTGTGTATATATTTGATATGTCAATCGGGCTTATCGTATATGGATAGTATATAGATTTTGTATAGGCTGTATATATTGGATATTGAGGTCTATATATGAATTTTATATAGATTGTATAAAGTCTATATATATATATATAATCAATGTGAAACAATTCTCAGGTTTATTGGTTTATATATAAATTACATATAGTTTGCATATAGACTGTATACGGATTATATATGCCCAATTCTATACTTAAAACTAAATATATTTTTTATATATTCTATATATAATTTTTTTACTTGGGGCACGCTACGCAGATACGAGAAAACGAATTTCACACGCAGTTTTTTGAAAAAAAATGTGTAATTTGTTGACAAAAGATGTAATTACCTTACATGCTATTGTTACGAATTGCGAGATGCAAAATCACTCATTTGACTATTGTGCCAACCTTAGGGCGGAATATAGTCCGCCGCGGATAAATCCTTTCTGTTAGACCGCTATTTGCTCGCTCACGATATGCGACGTTGCCAAGTTCCTTTAATTGAGATTAAATATCTCATAACCGGGATTAGTACAGCGCAATTTTTTTACTGTATTTCGGCGGTAATATATGATTTTTTTAAACGTTTCATAAGAGTTCCATGTATCATTTTAAATCATTGTTTTAAATGCACATTCTTAATTGAAATGAGAAATTTACCGAAACAGCGCGTGCCAGCTACGACTGCCATTTGAGACTATGTTACAAAAGCTATATTTTAGTTTGAAATATTTTCGTTTATACTAAAGGCATATTTCAATTTGGAATACTCTTGTACAAACGGAAATGCGCGTGCTAGCATAGTCCCTAATTTTTTTCAATTATGTATGGTAGCCGGTCTGTGATTATTATAATTTTTGTCGAAATCACTAATAAACATTTTACGAGGGTATGCATTTTTTAAACAATTTGACGTTTGGGCAATACTACGATACCCGTATATCTGAAATACTTTTCCATTCAAATAACTGAAAATTATTTTTGAAGAGCAGTAATAATAATTTTACAGATTATTAATTTTGTAATAACCGTACTTTATTTAGGAAAAGGTTAATTTATTGAGCGCTCTCTTATAATTATGTATTCTGATCAAAAACAATTTTAAACACACTTTTATTCTCAAAAATTTCCCATCCCTGGAACTAACCCAATATCCAACGGCCGGCGAGTCAACGAGAGGCAACTGACTTTTTACCATACGTGAAGTTTTCCTCGCTCCATCACCGTATCGAGCGAGCATCTGCTTAATTCCTTTCGTTGAAAATGACGCTTGTATTGTCTAAAAATATATTTGCGCGCTGTATGTAACGAAAGTATGAGTGAAAAACCAAAAAAAAATCAAGAGTTCACCAGATGTTGGGATAGCCAAGCACGTGGACTACCGAGCGTGCGGTACCGCTCTAAGACAACCCTTACATAGACTTGCCGGTCCTTTTTTTTTTGTGATCATCTGATAAAAGAGATTCATTTGCCTGAAAACGGCATCAAGACGACACGAATGTTTAATACGTAATTATATAAGATTAGTTAATTTTGATTGCACAGGCGCTTCAACCTAAAAAGCATGCTTGTGCTGGTAATAATTTAGAATATGAATCGTCGAGAATTCAAAACATTAAAGGTTTAACAAAAATTTTAAAAACTCATAAAATTCTATACCAAAAAAAGAAATTTAAAAAATAATAAGCCTGAAACTGATAATACACAAACAAATACCGCAAGCACACAATACGGACTCAATGAGTTCACAAAAATACAAACTTCAAAATAAAAAGAATTTAAGTAAATTACATACAAGGTCGTTCAAAACTTAACGACGAATAGAAATTAGACCGTGCACTATAAAAACCAATCTTAAATAAGCTACCCTCTTATAACGTAAGGCTAGTCGAAAGTGGATTAAACATCAAGACCAACTGTTAACTTACAAGTAGAGTAGAATATGGTACCGGAATGTGTTCCACGCTTGACCTTCGACCCTTACGTATGACCTCCCTTCGCCGTCGGGTTGTATGCTTTGACAAGAGGAGAATTCTCGGTCTCCTAAAGCGTATACATACCTTCTACTATGTCTGCACAGTAGCCAGTAGCACTTTGTGCTGCTCCTCTTCCTCGTGACCGACGCTCGACGTTTCTATCGACTGGAGAGAGGCTCCGATAAAGAGAAGTCGTCCGTCGTGCTAGAGTCCTCAAGTGCAAGCGATAGCCCGCGAGCAGAACAGAGAAAGACTTTCGGTAGAGGGAGACACACGTGGGAGAGAGATCCGCGATTACTCGTCGTGGAATAAACGCGTGCCATGGCCGTATGGAAGCTCTCTCTACTCCCGACTTCGGAGAGAGCCCGAGAGTTCCCTCGATGAATTATTAAACGGGAACCCTCGCTTCTAATGAAGCTATAAAACGAGCGAGGCCCACAGCAGTAAGCCAGCAGCAGGAGAACCTTGGTTGAGGGACGCGGGAAACCTCTAGCTCGATCGGGAGACTATTGAGAGAAGACGTGTACATTCAACTCAAGATTAAGTAAGCCCCACAAAGATAGAAAGAGCACGAGGAAGAGAGATGAACAAAAAAATTAAGAAATACCGACAAAACGAGATAAACGAAAACTGAGACCGTCTAAGTTACCGAGCCTGAGCAGCCCCAGCTGAATTTTAAATGGAAATACGATCCCGCATGCCCATGCGGATAGTGTGCCGAATATCCGAGTGCAGCGTAGGTTTCTTCGATTTCTGTGGTACAAGTTTAGTTAAGGGGAGGGAGTCAGGTAAAAAAAATTGATTTTGGAAATTCAATATCATCCAAATCCTATCGCATATAAAAATGTCCAACGCACTATATTGTTGGTACTCGATGAAAGGATTTTTTACTATCGTCTGACTTGCATATGCTTTTCAATATTATCTTAAGCGAAGTTCTCAGGTTTTCCATTCTGCGCATGATTCAGATCAAACTACTAGGCAGATTGTAAAGGTTGACGTCTCATTTTGTTCTTCATGAAAAGATACACTGGCTAAATGGAGAACATGTTAATAAAAGGTAATATTTTTTAAGTGACATAATTATTAGTAAATAAATTTGATGCTATTTTCTAAATCAGTGATTAACTTTGCTTTCAGAATGAAAAAAAATAGTTTGCTCCATTTAGCCGGTGTATCTTTTCATGAAGAAGAAAATGAGACGTCAACCATTCCAATCTGCCTAGTAGTTTGATCTGAATCATGCGTAGAATGGAAAACCTAAGAACTTTGCTTAAGATAATATCGAAAAGCATATGCAAGTCAGACGACAGTAAAAAATCTTTTCCTCGAGTACCAACAATATAGTGCATTGGGCATTTTGATATGCAATAGGATTTGGATGATGTTGGAATTCCAAAATCAATTTTTTTTACCTGACTCCCTCCCCTTAATAATGGAATCTTCCTCAATTATTTTCAGTCGGAGCTGAAACCGATGGCTGCGCGTAGACTTAAGATGCGCTATTGTTCGGTAAGTAAAAGAAACTGTGAAGCATTGTGCTAGGTCGCCATTAATTTTCTGGGAAAAGACGAGAATTACTGACTGCCTCTAAGAAGTCGACAGCGAGTTCTTCTTACCTTTTATTCGAAAAATTAACCGTGGCGCAGAATAACACTTCAGGAAAATTTGGCAATTTTAGTTGCACATATGACGATATAATAGAGACAGACGACGTATAGCACATCACTTTAAGGCAAAAATTTCTATATTTTAGAAAGAACATGCCGCTGCCGTCGAGTCAAGAATTCAGTCAATGACTCGGCTAAAGGATGTTCAGCAATATGTTTTTCGGAAAAAGGACGACTCGGCTGAATGATTTTTTGACAAAACGGTTGAAACGGATGTTTTCTATGGTGGAATATACGACTTGAGAATTACAGTTGCGCCGAAAATTCGGCATTATTAAGCATATTCACCAAAATCACCAACACTAATAATAATGTTAAAATTATATTCGAATAGATAGGCATATACGAAATGCATATGTTCATTCATGAAGTGTGCTGCTGGATTCGTTAACTTAGTGTTTTTTTTTAAATCATTCCAAAGTTAATTTGCTAGTCTTGTCGCCAGCATGAAGTCAACGTCCGGTGGTTCAATTTTTTCTCCAGCTTCCAAGTAGCTCGAGAGGTCGAAACCGCCAGTAGTAAGCAAGTGAGTCAGGAGGCAAGCGAGCCTTTTGGGATTTTACGAGCCGACACGAGCACACGTGGTATCGCACAGGCTACCACGAAACTAAATTACTCTTCTGCACTTATGACTACACATTAACTTTGCGTTTATACACAGTGCTTACGTTGTGAACTTAATAATACGTCATCACGAAAATGGTGAACCGGCGAAAGTATATAGCAAGTCATACTTCAGAAGAAAGAGACTATAAAGTTGGTTTTTAACTTTTTACATCTGTATACACCAAAATTAAAGCATACGCTACTGATATTTTGGGAAATCACATTTTCTGCTCCATTTCCAACCGGAAATCAGATTCCCGATAGGTTTTTATTGGACTAACAGGAAACAAGAATTTGAATGCGTTGATTTAAGTGCTTTTTCTGAAATCAGAAACATTGAAAAATTAATATTATACATTGTGTTAATTTTTCGTCATTTTAATTTGCAAGGAAAACCATTTCAATTGACGCGTTGCATTGACGTTCATGTTTAAATGATCAGCCACCAATTCACTGTCCGTCGTATTGTCGTTTTATGCACCACATCGTCGTCTCCGAAATAATTCGGTTGGTTAGATCGGATGCATGATAATCTCAGGTTATTCGTTGTGTGCACACGAGCGTGTCGTATATACGCTTGAGGACTGACGGGCTTTCGGCGGGTACTACATCACACAACAGCAAAATGTCCTAGCATATACATACAGTTGCTCGGCATCGGAGCGAATACCACGGAGGCGTTGGGACGGTAAATTCCAGTAATTTGATTCGGTCAAGTTAACGAACCGTGTCGCGTTCACTCACGCGCCACCAACATTCGTAGGTTCAACTTGGCCAAACAAAGGACCATTAAGTATGCTAATGCTCGAGCGAACGCGAGCTGTCTTTATACCACTGCACTATGGCTGAATGTTAGCTATTTCTATATAGTGACTATACCAGTGGTAAGAGCCCGAACGTCACTCTTCGCGGAGGATTAATCCTGCAAGTATGAATTTTCGATAAACGCCACATCTACTTTTAACCCATTTATCGAATTGCTCCTCTCTACCTGCACTTTCGTGAATATATTAAAACCGTTACTACGATGATGTCAATCTCCGCTTCTTGCATAGCTCTCGGATGCCACAGCTCATGTTGAAGCAAATGAAGGAAACTATTCTGTCGCAAGCTAACCAACTTAAATCTAGTTATTTCAAAAGCTAGTGAATTATCTTGCGGCCAAGTGACATTCGCAAATTTTCGTGATGGATCTGCCAGACGGCATGTCAAATAGATACGGGATGAAATTTACGAAACCGAGTGAGCACTTCGCGACTAATTTTTATTGTTTCATTTCATCCCGAAATAAAACCGTGACAAATATCTGTTATGGACCCGACGACGAACGACGGCGCCGGGTCTTTTTGTTGCATACAACTTCACAGGATGAATTTCTGTGTCACATACTGAAAATAAACGAAATTTTTTACCGAGAAATATTTGTTACACTCGTAAGGTATACCGCGGCTATGGTGTGTATAGCGTATTTATTTCGAGAGGGCAACTTGTCTGTCATTCTTGTGATCTCGGTCGATTTGACTTAAACGTCGCGCGGATGAGTTTCGTAATCAAAGCTCGCGTCCCGACGCCTGTTCACGGCCACCAGCTACGACTTCACTCACCCAGAGAACCACGAGGACGTCGTCGACTTTCGTATAGGTATCGGCGAATGTAAGTAAGTATATAAGGTAACGTATATATTCCGTTTGCCCCGCATGCACACGAGTACGGCAACCCCCGGCCCACACGTGTTAGATATTTATCTTGTTCACGGCCGTGACATTCCTTTGAAGAAACGCACACAAAATTAGTTTAAATTTATCCCATTTAGACGGTTCTCGATGTTTATTCCTTTTTTTATTTACACGAAGAAAAATGTCGCGACGACAAACTGGCCGTCTCTCTCGAAGTTAAGGTGTACGTAACTTGTATTTCTATGGCTCTCTTATTTTTAGCACATTGTATAATTTTTCTTTGCAGGCAATGAGTTTTGCTCTCCGTGCATGAGCGTTTATTTAAAAGCCCTTGAGGGGATGTGTGGATAGATTTTTTTGTCGGTATGATCGGTAAAACTAAGCTATTTCGTATTATACACAATTAATCCTTATTACGCTACGTATATGCTTCAAATTTCGATCAAGAACTGTTATGAAACGGAGAAATCGTTTATTACTGAACCGCACACGATATGTTAACAGACCTTTGCTCTAAGATATATGTCAACACACGGAGAGAAGAGTCTGGGAATCATTACCCGCTTTAGTATAGTAAATTCGGTTTATTCAGCGCTTCTGGCGTCTATTTCTATATTTTCCTATAGAGTACTGTATCGTGTTTTACTGTGTGCTGCACGCCGTGTAAAAATCATTACTATGTTTCGGTTTTCAAACCGTCCTGTCAATAATCCAAAGTTTGTAAGGATGTATACGCAAAAGTGTCTCGAAGACATCTTAAAGCTTGACAATGGTCGTGACTTCCAACAGTGATTACGATTCGCAATATATGAAGAAATTCATCTGTTAAATTATTAATAGAATCTATAGTTACGGGATCGGTTCCCCAATAAATACGAACATTTCATATATACAAAATAGCAAATTCTGATATCCTCAACGCTGTAACTATTAAGACCGTGCGTCTGAGATTCATTCCCCAATTACAGGCTATAGTTCTAAATAGTCTATTAGATATACACGAAATATGTGCGATGACCGCTATACGTTTGGCGGTAGCTGAGTGTGTTTACATCGTCAGCGGCGTTAGGCACCCATATTTCTCGGTAGTGTAGTGCAACTAACAAGGAATTGTGGAAACGAAAAAGCAAGTGCACGTCTTTTTTAAAGATATATTATCTATGTATTCTTCGTCTATACTATAAGAAAATCGTCACATGTCGTCGTTATTGTAAATCGGTGCGTAACCTGCACTATTTGCAACGTGACATGACCTGCTCTTTAGTGACCTCCGAGATCAGGACGAAAAGTGGTCATGGCGTTTTCATTTTGAAAGTATCATTTCATTTTAAGAAAAATAAATGGATGTTTAATAATTGAACAAAACAACGTGTATTTTTTTATGCTACCTTTTTGTAACCTATCCCTATCCTACACATACCGTTACTTTCTATTAATTTAAGCATCAACTGTACGAATTCCCGACATTAACTGGTACACGATGCAGAAGTACGTAACCGGCCTAGAAATCTTCACTATGCTGCGTTTAATTAGCAATATATAACGTTGATAAGTGACTCGTGAACACAACTTTCACCGTTTGCCACACTGTATATTAGACACGAAAAATTTGTGTTAATGTACTGCATGGCAATCATCGCCAGACTGGTCACAATTGATGTTTCAGGCAAAAGACAAGATGTACTGACGACGTCTTGGTACTCTGCAGTCGGTACTACTCGACTTTTATTCGAAAAATCAACCGTGGCGAAGAATAACACTTCGGGAAGATTCAGCTATCTCACTCGCCCTTACGGCGATCTGAGAAAGACAGATGATATGTAACACATCACCTTAATTTGGCATTAATTCGCTTAGGGATTGAAATTTTATAGCGTTTTGAATTTTTTAAAAATATTTGCTCTCCCTCTATTTTTTACTTTCACAGTACATATTTTTTGCAGTTGCAATTATTTCGTACACTGAGAGAAAATTGTGGTATTTGTAACTATAAAGTGACAACTATTCATATTTAGTTCATACAAGCAATTTTTTAATAGTTTCCACAACTATCAAATAGTTGCTATAACTACCAAATAGTTGCCATAACTATTTTCACAGCTATCGTAATTATGAAAATAGTTGGATGGACTAAAACTTAATAGTTGTCACTTTATAGTTGACTGTACTACTACGATTTCTCTCAGTGTACTCCAAAGCTACCATAAAAAAATAACGGATGGTTGCAGTGATATCCAGAATCTCTACACTCATGTAATGCAAAAAATGTGAACATATACATGAGAATGTTCACTGAAAAAAATGTTTAAAACAAGAAAATTTAAAAATTCCGTTGTGACCTCTTCATATTTTTTTATCACATCGATGATTTACGAGGAATTATTTTTCGTAATAGAGAACAGTTTTAAGAGGCGCCTCGTAAAAAAAGAATATCGTGCAAAAATGGACTACCCTAGGGATCATAGTACCCACTATATGTGGATTTGGCTTGTGTAATCGAAATTCTGATGGTTCTGGAATATTCGGAAAACTTTTGACAGTTGGTGTCCTGACTGATTTGATACATCTGATTATCAGAAACAATTATATCTTACAGTGAAGGTCTGTTAACATATCGTGTGCGGCCATATTGCTATTCGAGAACTTCAGTAATATACGATTTGTTCGGTTTCATGCAAGTTATTGACCGCAATTTATGTTCATATTACTTCTCTGTAAAATTAGAAGTATATACGTAGCGTAATAACGATCAATAGTGTATTGTATGAAATTGCCTAATTTTACTACCGACTGATGTCGGTAAAAAGATCTACTCCAGAATCCCCTTAAACACGCCCTTTTCCCAAAAAATTAGAAACGTTGCAAATTGCTTCGTAATTATTTTTAACTTTTTACAGATCTATCTATTCGAGGTAGTATGTTCATCGATTTTGGTATCCTCATAGAGGAAGAGCGTTGTAAAAAGTTAAAAATAATTAGGAAGCTATTTGCAAAGTTCTACTTTGCAGCTTTAGTTTTTCTAACGATAACTTTTCAATATAAATATTCTATAGCTCAAAAATTCTGAACATAAAACAAATAAAAAATAAATAATTGGGAATCAAATTGAGAAGTTCTAGATTACAGGCTTGGTTATGCTCTAAAGAGATTTTTCTAAAAATTCAATACGTCAGTAAATTATAACTACTAGATCGATGTAAACCTTATACCATGGTAGTCCATATGTTAACCAACTTTAAGCTAAATCTATTGAAAAATTTCCAAATTTTTTTTTTCATATCAACAATATTCTCTGTTTTATTAATTAAAATTAAAATTTTACAACTTTGCGACCGTATCTTGGACTACATTTTTCACTGATAATTACTCATCATGATTCAAGTGGAAAATTGCAACCAGATATTTCAGAATTTACACAAGCGAAAATGTTTGCAAACACTGAAAAAAAATGTTGAAATTGTAATAAAATTAGAACCAATTTATTGATTAAATTTTCGTAAAATTTAGCATCAATAAAGATTTAATTTTAGTTCATTGTGGACAGAATGTCAGCCTGATATCTCGTAATCTACGAAAGTTATAACGAAAAAGAACTTTTTTATATCTATAATAAAATGCTGTAAAATTTGAACCGCTCAACCGATTGCCAGATACAATCGCAATCAATATTAAACATGCCTGCACTTATGGAGATCTATTTAACAAAATATCCTAAATTTCACAAACGCCAGACCATTCACCTCCTTTTTTAAAAAATTCCAAAACCTATAAGATCTAAATTTCTACATACATTTTGTAAAAAATTACAGCATTCAAAGCTGCTACTTTACTTGTGTGGTAAATTTCAGCTTAATCGGTTGAGCGTTTTTTGAGTTATAGGGGTTTGAAGTTTCGAAGCCATTTCGACGAATTATTGGTTAATCCATATAACCACGCATTTGTGAGTTGGGACATCCACTTATTCGTTGTCTCAACTCACAAAATGGTTATAGTCACCAAATAAATCGTTCGACCAACTCATTTACAGCCAACTCATAAAATGGGAGTTGTCTCAACTAACCTCTTTTCTCCGCGTACGTATGTACCAACATTTTTTCTAGAACACTTTTCTCGAAGTTGTCGACTATTATAAGAGCGATGACATGAAAAGCTTGAAAAAATGTAGTACAAATTGTTTCGTGTTTCAGCATATCCTTCAAAACCAGTCGGGAATTTAGCAAGTGAGGATTTAAAAAAATTCAACCTTTCATAGTTCTCCAAAGTATACATTTAGGCATATTAAGCATCCCTTGTACAGGCAAATGATTAAAAACGTCATTTTTGACAGACCCTCTGCTTCATAGTACACTGTACTATGTCCATAGTATATCTTTCTCCCCTCGGTCATGTCGTCCTGTCGTCAACGCATCGCGGAACGCGATCTTGTGGGTCTTCCTACTACATATATATACAATAATCTACTACGAGTGTCGTGGCATTCGGATGAAACACGTCTCGTCGACGTGTGATTTCCGGTGGTCGGGACTAGCGCATGCGAGGAAGGGGGGGTTCATGTCGATCTCTCGCAGAATAGTGCCAAGTGTGACAACAACACATCCCGTGCTGTACCCGTGAAGCGGTAAGCTGAGTGAGTGTCGACCTCGAGGCATTGGAAACAACCTTGCGGCTAGGTTAAGGGAAAGCAGAAGAGGCGTTCTCGATTTCAGCTAGAGGAATTATGGTACGTATAAAATGTCGCCACCGGAGATGACGGATGAGTCAGATGTAATACAGCGATTCCAAATGACAGTTTCAGGGGTTGCAGAAAGCCGAGTACAAGGGTGTGGAAACCACGAAGAAGAAGGAGAAGGAGAAGATCAAGAAGGCAGGAGAACCGGTAGGAAATCTGAAGGGGAGACAATGTATAGATTCAACTCTGACGACGGACAATCACGAAAGCAAAGTGTCCACGACGATTATTAACGACAGTGCAGTAATAGTAGTATTTGGCATCGCATTTTCGAGACCAAGACGAATTGTCAGTGGCTGAGTGGATCTGTCCTGCTTTTAGTCGGCTTGAATGAACTACGGTGGTGACTACCCATACGCAAGATCTCATAATTCATCCGGATATTATAGAACATTTGCTTGGTAGAGTACAGTATGCATAGGCATCAGACGCCTCCATATTCTATACGGTTAGGCTATTATTTCTCGTCGTGTCGGTAGCAGAAAGTAGCGATGAATTATTCTACGGACAATTGAAATACCCTTGGTACGTGCCAAGCCTCTCTATGTATACTATAGGATAGCCGTTTCAGGAACCCTTTTTTTGGATACAGCGAAAAAGAGATGATATACTTTAAGGAAACGGATGATATATTTTTGGGTAACGATTAAAAATAAACAATTCTTTTAGATTTTAATGTCACGATGTATTATTAAAATGCAATTATGGCCCCTGGAGGAAAAAAAGTATCGTGTATCAATAAAAGGAGTACTTTAAATATTCTTGCAGCTTAATTAGAGTATTCGAAAATCTGAAATATATTTTTTTATATCCTTGAGAACCAGAACTCCATCCTGGCAATTTATGAACGTTTTTTGGCGTCATAATAAAATGTCGCAGCGCATTTGTCGCTGAATACTTTATTAGAGTATATTATATCTTGTATGATGTATGCATGTGCCTTTTTCCCCTACGGACCCCTTCAAAGAACCACTAAAAATTAACATCTCGTCTCTCTGGGGTGCGGCTTGGTTCACATCATTGCACCAGAAGAGATATACGCAAGACTAATACGTTCTTGGCTTTCCAACTCGCACCCTAAGCGCATTCTAGTGTGGGAGTATACTTAATGTTGTGATGATTTGAAATCGATAACGACCCTTGCCAGACATGCAGAAGTCACGGTAAGTGAATTCGTGCTGTAGTAGAGGTCTTGTGTCCCATTGGGACAGAGCAGGGAATACGTAACGAGGAGACTAGGAATACATGATGGAACAAGATGTCCATGGGAATAACATTATTTATTTGCGATTTGCGCATCTCTGGTAACTTAATGCAACCGTGGAAGTGCTGCAACACTTCGGATAGCTTCGCGAGAATAACTACGGGGATATATGCTATGAATATCAGAAAGCCCCATGGCGACACTAGAGAGGATAGCAACGTCGCTTTCAAAGTTCACACTTGGAGTTTCAGTTATTTTCATGGTTTATGAGCCCGTTAAACATTATTGGTACTCGTGATTTTATAGGTCCTAATAATTACACATGAAATAATTAATAAATTGGGGGTCCTTTGTTCAACTCTCAGGAGCAGACGTATATGTGATAAAAATAGGAATAGTACTGTATTCTTGGCTTAAAACCTTGTTGATTTGGCGTTAAAATGAAGGCCAATTTCGTTTTCTACCAAGAAAAATACATCAGTATAGCATCTATCGGAGTCCATTTTTTTTTCAAATAATGCAGTTTTTCACTAGTACACCGAGAGAAAATGTTTCATTGATTCACGGAAATCTTTGCCAATGAAATGAAATACTTGAATTTCAATACTATCTTTTCTTTGAATGATCTCAAACTCAATGGAAAGTAGTGACATTGATTCGAAGAAACATTTCTTTAAACCAATGAACCTTTTTCATTGATTTCAATGATATCGTCTCTGATTCAATGAAACGTTCGTTCGGGAGAACCGGAAAACAAAAAAAGTGAGGTTAGGTGCGAGAGAGAGATCAATGAAAACGTTTCTTTGAACAAATGAAACTGTTTCTTTATTATATGCTCACTTAGTAAATCTTGATGTACAGGCAATTAAATGTTCTCTTTGAAATTCAAATGCACTGTTTCATTGGAATCAAAGAAATATTTATTTGATTTCAATGAAAAAAAAATCAATCCACCCATTTCTTTGGCACAATGAAATCTTTTCTCTCGGTGTACGACTGGTTTTAAAAAGAGTTTAAAAGGGAACTTCTTAGCGAATGGAGCTTTAAAACGCAATATGGCAAGTTAGGATTTGTTCAGTTAAACTTTTTTTTTCAGATCTCTAAAGTCGGAGCATTTTGTGTTTACCTAAAACACAAAATAAAATGTAAACATTTTATTTTTGTATAGCAGAATAATTCAAAAGTTATTATATTTCGGTTTCAGACATACAGACAGAATTACCAGCAAGTGGGCAGTGAATAATAAGTGTTTTAGGACAGCAAACACTTTGTTATCATATTCAGTCAATTCAATTCAATTTCTGAAATCATTGATGATAAAAAAATGTCTGTCAAGTAAAATATGGATTGTGTTGCAGATCTTCTAAAAAATAATTATTATCACCGATCTTAAGCGATTTTTAATGGGAAATATAATAAAAATATTCATACCAAATACTAAAACTTAAAATTTCGTAGACAAAACAGATTTGAGGTTATAAACACTCATAAAGTTGAGATTGTAAACTCACACTTGTAGTTTTCATCGCTCGTATACCATTTCATACAAATCCCAAATCATTCTGTCTTATGGAGGCTTCATGTACACCGTAACTTTCGATAGTATTGATATAAAAATTACCACAATGTAATTTCAATTTATCGCATCAAAACAGCATGAACGACCATAATACGACTAAAACGAGTGAACAATATGAGATGTTGGTCTTTTTCAGGGCGACGCAATGACCTTTCATACCAATGACATTTGGCGCAACCCCGCGCGTATGTCTCGTAGCATTACTCACACACCTAGAACTTTAAATTGAAAACGCGATTTTAACAAAATTTCTATCAAGCTAATGCCTCGCTATGCCCAGTAACTTCATCGCGCTAGTAAGAAACGTGATGAGAAAATCACGGGTTGCGAATATTCCAGGAGCAACTATTTTTCTTATGAAATCAAAACCCCGATTCTTACGAATACACAAATTCAACAACGTGAACTCACGTGAATACAGAAATCATTTTCTCTTTTAGGGTCATCGAATAAGGGGCGGCCCCCAAGAAAAACTATTAAATCAGACATACTTCAGAAACTCCATTCTCTAGCAATCTCTGTATTTTCGTCTGCTGTAATTAATTGTTGACTGCTCTTACGGATCATATCATTTTTATAGCATCCGTATACACTCCCTCTATATGGAGTTTCTATGCCAGTGAGACATTTACGAGGCGCGCAGATCACACGCATGTGAAGCTGCAAGAACGCTTATTCCTCAATGTATTGCGAAATATATAGTGCACTAAACTATATAATCCTGATTTTATGGCAGGAGTAGGCATGATAGTAGGTGCAGCGGAGAACTATAATGCATACCACGATAATCACAGCGTGGATCATTAACCCGGCTATGCAAGCGCCGTAGATTCTCCAATTAGCGTGTGTTCTGTAACGATGCAACTTGACATCAGCTCCAAGCAATCAATTACCAAACCAAAAGACAGAAAAAAAACAAAGACAACATAAAATAAATACAAAAAACTCGACTGTAAATCGGACGCGTGAGAAGTCGATGATTAAGGAATTGCCTATCTTGAACTAGTCGAAGAATTATTATGAGGCATTATGATAGTTATAGGAAAATAGCAAGAGAGTTGAGCGATAAATTCTCATGCACGACTTTGCGCACGCGAAATTACGAGATGAGAGCAACTCGCGCGCTGCTGCTGAGGTACTCGTACGACTCCACAGGACTGCGAGCAACGGAGTAAGACAGAAATGAGTGCCGGGGGTAGCTTGAGGCTCTTCTCTCTGCGGTAGGAGGCGAGCGAGGCGCATAACTTCTAGCACGTTGATTATAATTGTGATTTATGCTTCTTCCTCCGGCGAACATCGCGCGGGATAGCGTTATCTCTGTTATTCTTGTAGTTCGCTCTCTTGCTCTTGCGCTTTACCGGTGCCGTTTATTCCTTCTGCTGCTATTGCTGCTTCTTTTTCTTCGTACGTGCGCAATGGTCTATATCTGTATTGCGAGCATCCCGATGACGGGGAAGGGTCCCAGGCGGATTTCGCTAACGTCGCCGCGATGATAGAACACGCATTAGGCCGTTATTGCTAGATGTCCTATTGCCAAAGTTTTCAGCGCGTCATGGTGCGAGGGTTGCCGACTATAAGAGGCACCACGAGCTGTCTCCGCAGTAGGGAGGAGTTTTCATGCGATTTCCGATCTCACACAAACGACTACGAGTGTGCACTGGGAAAGAGAAGAAGATATTCCGAGGAATAGTTGTTCTTTCTGAATAACGGACAAGGAAAATTTTCTCTCTGCGTCAGAAGAAATGTTTCTTTCCCCTCGTTTATTTGTCATTGGAATACACTCGGAGAAAAATCAAGAACCGATAAGTATAAAAATGCAGCTACTTATTTTATTATTTATTTAATAAAAGTTGAACAACAATGATGTTAGAGTTGAATGACGAAGTGTTGAAATTTCAGTTAACAATTTTCGTTGCTTCAATTTTAAAAATCAGCAAAAAGATTAGATCTCAACAAATCTCCATTTGCCACATGACATTTTAAAGTGCGATTGATTAAAAACAAAACAAACATAAACAGTAGTTGCCACAACATTCGGTTTTCACTGTAGTGACATCATGCATGATGTATACGGCCAAAATTAAAAAAATTAGGTAGTGAGATTTTTTCTCGATCCGTAAAAAAAGGCTCCTCATCGCCATTAGCGTTCAGTTAGAGAGAAATAGGATGCACAGTAGAATCTTGCACAACGTTTCTTCATTATATTTTTACTTTTTTATTTACAAATCTATCTGTATATGGAAGGATGATTATCGATTTTGGCTTTTCCTCATAAAGTAAACTTTGTGAAAAGTGAAAAATAATCAGGGAGAAATGAGCAAGGTTCTACTTTGCATCTTTGTTTAGTACATAAATCTGGAAAAGTAAAGTTTACCGAAATTTTAGCCGTTAGCACCTATGGTAAAGTGTAAGAATTACTTTTGATTCTAACACTTGAGATTTCAATTTCAAAGTTGCAATGACAATTTTGTATAGCGGAACAATGAGGATTGTAGTTTACATGTCTACAATTTTAAATGTTTCATTTTTTATGCCCGTTCACTAGTATTTTTTAAATCATGATAAGTTTCCATTTACGCAATAGTGGAAACATTACACTTTTATTATTTTGAGGTGACTCAAATCCTTAAAATCCTGATGGGGATCAAGATGATGATATTTTAATGACAGGATTCAGCGATGAATCGCACATTGGAGAGCTGATTTTAAATGACTCCCGTTTAATTCTACAATTTTTATTCAATTTATCGATTATGTTCGCGACTATTTCACAGATATGCACTAAAATTTATTATAATACTTTGAAATATACGAGTCTACAGGTTACACTAAAACTTTCCTTATGCTTATTGATGCGTAATTTATTTCCATTTCTTTCTTACAGTTATGACTGTATGTACACGAGCATTCCATGGAAATAATATCCACTATTAAATAATCCGCAGTAACGATACGCAAACGTTATATGCGGCTGATAACAGTCGACAGCTCGGTCCACAGGTTTACAGCGTTACACTAAACCCCTTGGTAACGCAAATTGGATAAATTGACAGAATGGATGCCGAGATCTCTGTAACGGCAGAACCAATTGGCTCGCAAATAGGTGTAATCGAACGCTTACATCGAAATTATATTGTAAACGTGACATTGAAAATCCGACCCGAAGCTTAGTTTGCGATATATATTGATCCAAAGTTTCACTTTAAAAATTCTCGAGTATACTTACCAGTAGCCTTGCGCCAATTCAATTTAAGCACTTGGTATCGAGACGCTGCCGCGTCTCTTGATGCACGCGCAAGAAAAATTGATAGAATTCTCCCCGTCGCATTATTCAGGTCAATTTCTCATCAAACATTTCTCTTCTCCTCTTCCATTGGTCTGGTTGCCGTCATACCTGCACATAGAGAGACACTCATTATTTATTAAAACAATTCTGTCTAGAGCACGCAACAACATACGTCAAACGGTTCGTCGTTAATATAGCTGTGAAACAGGGAGCTATTTTTCGGTTATTGAATCGTGATTTTCGCACACACTGATCACTAGAGGGACTCGATTACTGTCCGCCTGTCTCGCTCACTCCCGTTCCCGGAGGATAGGAAACGTCACACAGGGACACGGACACGTTTCCCTGGGCGACCCTTCGGCTTCGAGTGTCAGGGCTTGATGTGCCTTCATGGTTTCGCATCGCACGAGATTGGGGAGTAGACGACTGGAACGCACACGGCCCAACGCCATGATCATGGGTGAGACGAGGGAGGCTGAAGGGTGATAGCGAGAGGACCCCCTGTCTGTCACTCGTGTCATTCCAACCCAACACAGCAGAAGCCTTCGATGCCATCGCATGGCGGACACACACGACGAAGAACGTGTAACGTAGAAGAAGAAGTTGCACATCTGTAGCTTTTCTATAAGGAGGATTTCTGTGCATCTGTATTTCTATTACTTTTTCTCATTTACTGTAGGTCTCTACTTATTTTCCCTACTTCTTCTGTTTTCTATTGGTTCGCTGGTATTGTATTGTCCGCTTGAGGAAATATTATACCGAGGTTGATACCCCGGCACGTTGCGATCACCACTGCTCTCAGTTCCTGAGGGATATAATCTGAGGAGTCACTGGAACTTTTGACAAACATTTTTTACGATAAAAATATTTCTGTACTATGTTCCAGAATCTATATTCCGAACATACGAATTAAGGCTATGTAAAATAAAGATTTAAATAATGTCCAACTAAGTGAAAAAATCGAACAAAAAATAAAAGCGATTTTTGAAAAACTTTTTTTACTCCGCCGAATATATGTTGTTCATGTTGCCGATTTTTTAATAGGTTCTGTACATGGTACTGTAGATTATACAAAATTAAGAGAAAAATAAAAAGTGTCTGAATGAAAGAAAAGATATGTTAAATATTGTCTAATATTACAAAGAATGTTCCATACAGACGAGCATACGCGTTTCCGTCCTCGCATCGCTGTTTCACAACGTCAGACTGTGATGAGCTGACAGCGTATGCACCAAACGATTGGGCAATCGTTCTTACGGGCCTATAATCTTGAGTAAGAAGGATTTTAACTGGCTAAATAATTTTTCTTAGATTTCTCGGTCTAACATTTCGCTGTATACGTGGGGCTGAAAGACTCTTTATGTCATGCTGGATTAGAAGATGTATAGTACTAAGAAAAAAAAAACTATATGGGCAAAAAAAAAATATATATATATATATATATTTGCCCATATAAACAAATTTTTGTTTGGATACTTTTAATAAATTTCTTACATAGTTAATTATTACTAAGAAATAATTACTTTCTTACTAAGAAATTTAATATATATATATTAAATTTCTTACATACGTTTTCAAAAGTCAGGAACCTCCCTCAACGAAAGCGTTTTTTTTGTCCGTATGATTGTCACTGCTCTGTCGCTTGAACTTGAAAAATGCTTCACATAGAGAAAAATTACTTTAAAAATGACTACTTATTCGGAGGTGATAAAGGCATGAAATAGCAAAAACGGACGATTCGTACTACACACTTCAATTTGAAGGTCGAGAAGCGGAATTCATCCCTTGTGATTTCCGTAGATATAGCGCGAAACGAATAAATTTTGTCGTTTTTTTAATTCAAATTTTTTCGTCGTGTACCAGCATTGTCTATAACTATACGAGTATAGTGAAAGGGAAAAAAACAGTGCGTAGTATAATGAGTAGTCGCACCGAGGGACAAAGTCTGCTGGGACCGCTAGAGGCGGTTCGGATTGGACGTTCACTGCCGTCGTGCTTGCAATTGGCAACGAATACTTTTACAATGCAAATTATGGTAATCCGGTGCGAGAGCATAGTATGGTGTACTGTATAGCGTGCGTAGGCTAGCTAGTGCAGGGCGGATATCTATAGGAAGCCACCCACGTACCCTAGACCGACGGAGGATTTATTTCGGACGGCGAGAGCGACTAAGCATACGATGGGGGAGGGGGGGGGGGGGGGGGGGGGGGCGACGAGACGAGCTGAGCCTCACAGCAATGACGACGCGGAGGATGAAAAAAAGCTTTGAGGATGGATGAGCCGAATCGCATGTGCTTGCGAGATAAGGGGATATAATCTACCTTTAAAAAATAAAAATCATATAGTAAGTTAGGTATTTGAGATCATTTCATATTGTATGTTCAACGCTTTTTAACTACCTAAAATAATTTATATACCCACAGGTGAGTGTTCGAAAATTAAATTAAAAGTTTAATTTTTATTTCAAAGAAATGTCTGCTTTTCCGGAGAATATTGTAAAATATTTTGTTCGAATTATTTTTTTTTAATTGCTTTAGAGAAATTTTTTTTTATCTCTGAAAATATTCGTTCCACATGGAAAACGATACCGGTATTTCAATGGAACTGATATGTACTTGAAAACAATTTACATTCAGAGAAAAGCATATCGTTGATTTAACGATTTCACATGATAAAACGAATATAGGAAAGCTTGCAATGTTTTATGGTTTAAGCGATGATAATATGGTTCAATAAACGATAATTGCGAGGTTATTGGAAACAAACGTTGAAATCGTGTATGCAACGAAACGGCATATTTGAAACTATTAGAATAGTTTTTGAAACTATTATCATTTTGATGATTGCTACTATAATTATAATTGCTAAAACCATAAAATATAGACAGCACCCCAGGGAACTATAATTTATGGTATAATTATCGTTAGGCTTACTATATTTTTATTTAACTACCATATTTTTCTGTCAGTGTAATTGAATCAATATTGATTGAAATAAATTCATTTCAATAACACACCGATATATTTTTTTTTCTTGCATGAATTTATAGAATATTTAAAGCAGAATATCAAAGATGAATCACATTGCGTTCACTTTATTTTAATCGTTCAATGAATAAATTATTTAGACGCCCATATTACAGCATTTAAGAAAAAAATCAATTTTTATCTTTATTTCCTTTATCACACCTAAACTTGACCATCGTATATGTTTTGGACGCTCAACAAAATAATTGGATTTTAGTTATCAGGCGCATTTTACTTTTTTATTTTATTTTTTAACATATGAAGGTCACGGCCGCATCTGACCCATGAAAACAACATGACCGGTTTTATGCGCGTACCGCAGAGCAGCTGTCAGGCCATATGGAAGAGAAATCGCGCGCACGTTTTCCCGTGACGTTTCAAGAGAGGTTTGAGCGAGTTTACGAGCTGACGGAAAATTCATCGAGCAGGGTCCGAAAATTTGATGAGTGAAAGGGTGCTTGAATGCCGTATAAATCCAGCGCAAGTTGATAGTCCAGTTGCTGGGTGGACAGGTGCGCCCGGATGGACAGTTCTGGCGGATACGGGATAGCCAAACTAGGAGATGAGCGATAGAGAACAATACATATATATAGCTATAGAAGGAAAGGGAACAAAAAGCGGGAAATATATATCCCAAAGCACAATGAAGGTGCAAGCAGACTCTAGAAAAAGAGGGATGATGTTATAATATTGCCCGTACATGGTGGTGAGTCTGGTATAGACCCGCAGTACGTAGGTTTACATATATATCAAGCATTCTGTGTCAATACAGCCGCTTTTTTTAAAACTCTCTGAGATGTTTTTCATAAATGTCCAGATTTTATAACTACTTGAAGATACTTTCTACTAATGTTATCAGATTTTTTAAATTCATATTATTTTTATCCGTATTAAATAAATTTAATTTTTTTTACTTCGGAATATCAGTCGGTCCCATTATAGCGATTTTTTTTTACAGAATCCCTACTAACGCCTGTATATTCTCTTAATTTTAAACAGAAAATAATATAACATAAATGTCATCAGATTGATAATTTTTAGTTGCAATATCGGTGAAAGCTGACATATATAAATACGTTATTCCTGTGATTATAGTGACTATAATTATTATGATAGGGAGATTTAAAAATATGCATCGTCTGCTAAAATACAGATTTGAAAAAACAACAAAATTCACAGAAAGATCCATCAAGTAGTTGTAAAATCTGGCTAATTATGAAAAAATATCTGTGAGGGGTGAGAAAAAGTAGCTGTATTGACAGAGAATGCTTGATATGTACGTGGGGCGCTGTACATGATGTGCAGGCTCCGCGTGGGTATACAGTGCGCCTCGATGTGACGCATAATGAGCCGGTGTCCGGCAGCCAGAACGAGTTAATTAATCCTCCGGAGACGAGGCACGTAGTCGCGCGCGCCGTAGAGCTCGATAATTACGCGTGCAAGTGCACTCGTGCGCCGACAAATCTCTCTCACTCGTTCCTCTCCTGTAGAAGCAGCATCTCGTCGCTATTTGTATCCGCACGGATCCACCGTGCCGCCGCCTCGAACCACTTTGGCTCTCGCTTCCGCACCTCTAATATTAACCATGTTGGCGGTATCCACCCAACGATATTTTTCCCTTTTTCCTCTTTTCAACGAACATGGCCCTATTGTGTGCTCTAATGAAAAATGGCCAATAAAAGTGAATCCGCAGGTCCATTCAGAAAACTTCTACAGACATATAATAACAAGTACTTGCTTCCGTGGCACAGCAAAACGATAATCACGCAATTATGTTTTTCGAAATCTTCACTATTTTTCTTTACTTCTTTAATTTTGTAACGGTTGATAGAGCTTTAAAATTTAATAATTCGCGATTATAGTACGGATATGCTGCGAAAAGATGTAAAAAGCATGACTAGTTTTTACACAGGTCAAAATAATTAAACTAGTAAATTCAAAATCATCCAAATTCTCTTGCATATAAAAATGACCAATGAACTATACTGTTGGTTCTCGATGAAAGGATTTTTTACTGCCATCTGACTTGCTATGCCTTTCAATATTATCTTAAGCGAAGTTGTTATGTTTTCCACTCTGCGCGTGATTCAGACTAAACTGTTAGGCAGATTGGGCTAGTTGACGTCTCATTTTCTTCTTCATAAAAAGATACATCGGCTAAATGGAGCAAACTATTTTTTTCATTCTGAAAGCAAAATTAATCAATGATTTAGAAAATAGCATAAAATTTATTTAGTAATAATTATTTCACTTAAAAATATTACCTTTTATTAACATTGGATTCACCCTGGCAAACTGTCACTGCAGTGTTAACCGAAAATAACTGAAGTTAACCGACTTTTTAACCGAGGAAAGATAAGTCTCGATTAGCCCACTGTTCCACCAGCTTTAACCGACAATTTAACCGATTAAAAACGTTTCGTTCGGTTAAATTGTCAGTTAAAATCGGTTAAATTCAACAAACAAAATTAATTTTTTTTCAATTCGGTAAGAATGTCGGTTACAATCGGTTAATTCACCAGTAAAAATCGCTTGAAAAATAACAATTTCGGTTAAAAGGTCAGTTAAACTGGGTGAAACAGGGGCTAATCGAGACTGGTTAAAACACCGGTTAAAAATTCGGTGACACTGTTTGCCAGGGCATTTAGTCGGTGTATCTTTTCATGAAGAAGAAAATGAGACATCAACCAGCCCAATCTGCCTAACAGTTTGGTCTGAAACACGCGCAGAATAGGTTTAAAACCAAGTTTCGACAAATGGCATCTAAAGTTTATCACTCAAATAAAAATGTTTGCACTGCTTTCACCTTTGGGGCACCTAGTACCTTTAATGAACAAAATAAAAATATTATTTGTAAGTCAGATTACAGAATATTATTAATAATTTTATTAACAAATGTTTTTTTTTTACAAATAAATAAGTAAATGAATGCATAATTTGGAAAAAAAAGAACCTGTAAATAATATGGGGATGATCACTTTTATTGACAACATCACTGAAAATTTATCCGGTGTTGACACATTCACAAATGTGCTGCACAAATATTAAATCATCACTTCCTAACAAATAATGCATATCTGCTCACTTCTGATGATTGTTGCTTCTGTTTTAAACACTATTGATTGAAAAAAAAAACCGTAAATGGCCAACGGAACCAAACTAATATGAACGAAAAATAAAAAATCAATTCGAGGTTATGCGTCTCGAGTGTAACAGGAGTAACTTTTCGCGGCGGTAACTCGCTGCGCATTCGATACACGCTAAGGTATCACAGCGCATGTCCCGTTATTCGCGCGAATTCGAATACAACATCAGTGTTACGTGTTGCGTTGGAAACCTCACACTGTCATCGCGTCATTTATATCACGTCTTACTAACTGGTTTAAAAAATGGTAAACAAATAAATAGTATATTACACACCTAGGGCAGTAAAGTGATCTGAGGCTTTCTTA
Source organism: Ephialtes manifestator (assembly GCA_963970395.1). Lineage (NCBI taxonomy): Eukaryota > Metazoa > Arthropoda > Insecta > Hymenoptera > Ichneumonidae > Ephialtes > Ephialtes manifestator. Next base: position 28,901,331 of record OZ019968.1, read on the forward strand.
TTTACTGCCCGAGGAGTGTATACGATTTTTCTCATCGACGGAGCCGAAAACCGGGAACTTCCGCGCAGCGGAACGAAAGTTGTCGCTTTCGGCCCGGAAGTGAGAAAAATTTATTTACAAATACATAATAAACTTTTTATTATATAGAAAAAAGTCATTAAAAAACAGGTATATTGCAGAAATCGGCAATTTTTTCGGCATCATGTCTAAGATTTTGTAGGTTCAGAGGTTATACTTAACTAAACGAAACTGCCCAAAAGATTTTTTTTTTTTTTTCAACACCCTTAATTACTTTATGTGAACATAAAATCGGCCATAATGTCTCCATATAACAACAATAAATAAATAAAATAATTAAAAATTCAAATATAAATTCTAGTAATTCTTACGACTTTTGAGAAAATTAAATATCAATGATACCGTAGAAACTTGGCCATTTTTTAGAATTTCGGCTTATAACTTTACTAATAGATAGATTACATGGAAATGAATGTTTTCACAGAAAAAAAAATCGTTTTTTTTTTATTTCTTACCCCCCCCCCCCCCCCCCCCTTAATATTTTATATTCTTGATTTATTTTATTTTCGATTAAGCTAATCGATTTCCGATCCCTTCTTTTTTAAATCAGAAATTGGATAACGAATATTCCCTCTCCATAATCCGGCCAACATACTACTATACGAATCTACGTGAGTGACCCCAATACTCGAACGAAATGAATATCAAAGTACGAAATTAACCCTCTCGCAACTAGAAACTCTCATTACATTATGCATCGTTCCAATATTGTATCCAGACACAAATCTCCTACCCATGCAATATTGGAACTATTAACAGCTTTAACAATGTAACAATATGTTAAAGAACAAAAATGAAAAAAATAAGAAAAGAAAAACGAAATTAAAAAAAATGAATCACGGGCTGCAGGACTCCGATCGATGGCCCATTCAGCAAAGAACACATTACTCAGATAACGTAGAATGTAACAGTTACATAACTTTCGAATTGTAAAAAAACGTAATGTCATTGTGTAACATTGATAAATATGATGTTTTGTTTTAATAACAATAGTATCGAGTTATGACACAAAATTCTGATTAAATATTATATAAACTTTATATATAATTTCTGTAACAAAATGAGTAACATTTGTTATCAAGATTTTATTAAAATGTGACATAATAAATTTATTACATAAATGTTATGTAATGTTATATAAATGTTCCGAAAATTCTTCCGTATTCTGAGACGTTCTTGAATGAGAAATAATGTATCACTAGTGTGATGTCATTTTGACAGAACACGTTATTTTCTTTACGTAAATATTATATCAAAGTTACGAATCTGTGTTAGGTGGGTAGTTATAAGTTTAAAATGTACTAGTGAACACTATAGTGTAAATATTCTGTACAATAAATGTCTTGCATTACTACTAGAAAAGATTTATTCATTTACCAACTAATCTCCAGAAAAACGCGAAAATAAAAAAAAAAAGTACTTGAAAACAAAATCATTTTTGTATCAAGATGAACGAGAGGTGAGAAAAACGGAGAAAAAACTAACCGTAAAGAATGATGATTCTGAGAAAAATGTTCTTCTGGGAGATGTCCACACGGGCCGAAGAACACGCCAAAAATCGGTGTAACCATGTTTTCGAAATGCACATTCAATATATTTCCTGGCGATGATCCTGAACATAACCGTGTTATTACAATATGGCCGACGAGAGTAGAAGACGACGCGAAAAAACATTACAATCACATTTCCGAAATGCGCCACACGTTCAGTGTATTCTCGTGCGATACGGTAAAATTCGATACGAATTTTACGGTACTTTTACCATACGACCAGCGAGAGCCCAGATAAACGCGAAAGAACTAACCAAATGACTTTCGGATAAACAACCAATGCTACTACAGAGGCTAAGCGTGCACAACACTCACGACGCGCATCAATTGTTATTCCTTAGTTCGTTCAAGTTCCGGCTCTTCGTGGCGCTAAGGCGATTCTGCGAAACCGACCTTTCCGCGAAATCTCCGACAAGACCCGAGGAGACGCGAAATGAAGTCAAAAATACGTTTTCTATGCCCGCCATACTTTCGAAGTATTGTTGCCCAATGTTCCCGAATATTACCGTAGTTTTCGCGATATGGTGACGAGGTCGAGAAAAATGCAACAGAAACGTTAAAATAATATTTCTGATATCCGCCATACATTCGATGTATTTCTGCATGATGTTTACAAATAGCACTGTATTTTTTTTACGATACAACCATTGAGAACTAAAAAAGATGGGAAAAAACGTTAAATCAATATTTCCGATATCCGTTACACTGTTGATGTATGTTACCGTATTTTTCACGATATTATTTACATGCATCACACGTTTGGTGTTCTTCCGGGAGTTTACGAACATTACTGTATTTCGTACAATACGACCAATCAGAGCCGAGGATACAAAAAACCGTTAAAACCATACTACCGACATGGGCCATAGGATCGAAACTTTTTAGCGGTTTTATTTCGAAGACGTATCGATTTTACTCCCTAAAAAAAAAATAATAATAAAATCTTCGATATATTTCCGAGAATTGATAACAAATGCAACCGTATTTTTTAAAATTGGACCAATCAGAGCCGTGTAAATAGAGAAAACAACTGGCTGTCATTCGGATAAGCGACCAATCAAACAAAGATACAGTTTACATATGACGCACCTCGATTGTTTTTAACTTAGTCCATCTTCGCGGCTTGACGCCGCCAACCGAATAAACAAGGGTGTTAAGTACGTAAACAATGGTAAATCTGCTAGTTCCGAATCTTTAGTCGGCTAAGGTACTCAGCTGTAACCGTTTTACTTTCCGAGATATCCCTTCGCAGACCGTTGCTGCTGGTAGTCGTCCTGAGCACGCACATTAGCGACATATGTGCCGAGTGCGTGCGACGTGATTGATTCGAGCGGCGTGGACGTCGAGAGGATGCGCTGCTCTATACAGCTAACTCGATTCTGCCGAGCGCGCGGTGGCGGCAATGGTGCGTTTACGCGTGCAGACAACGCATGTTTTCATAAAGTATGGTGCGTGCTCGGGAGAGAGGCGCTTCTTGCGCGAATCGAAACGGCATGAGCGCCGTCTGGCATACGTCAAAGCATCACACATGAACCTCTGTAAAGCCGCGTCGCGGCACACTCTATGACTGTGCGCTGTGTGGTCGAGCAATAAACGACCGCACCGACGAGATATCCACTCAGGCTTTTATAACGATCGTAAAGTTTATCGAATGGTTTCTCGTTTTGTACGATGGAATTTGTTGACTGCATGGATCGAGAGCTTGTTTCGAATCAGGTATTTATTCATAAAAATCAGTATCTACTCTTTATGGTACAAATCATTTGCAAAAATGTCCAAAACAACCAATTTATAGAAAACGTGAAATTTAAAATGTCTTCAGAGTTATTGTGCATGGCCATAACTTTTTACCCATTCACAATGAGTTACCCAACAGCAATGTTGTTTATTCAAACTTTTTCAGTCTGGAGGTATTTTTTAAATCAACACACTTAGCAACAGTCTCATCAAGTGGATTTGTGACAGTAAACAAAGGACAGCCATTTTTTTAATGCTGAATGTGGCACTTGCATTACATGAAACAATTGGGATTCCTTAGATTGCAGCCACAAAAAGGACAACCATAGATTGAAATTTTTGGTTACTAAAAAACATACAAACTCATCATAACGTACAAAAAAAAAGTAAGTAAGAAGAAAAAAAATTAAACGTGAGGTTGTAGGTGACAAACTAAATATATATTAATGCAAACTATTTAGAAAAAATAACTAAATTTATGGTTAAAAAAAAGTATTCATGGTTGAAATTGTATGACACTAAAACCTACAGACAGGAGCTTGCTATACTAGTCGCTACACTAGCAGCAGCCAGTATCTGCTCAAGTCTACCTGCCAGTTTTAACATCACCAAATTCTATTGGTTTAATCAGCTTAACAATTAATTATCAATTTTGGGTATATAATAACTGCATAGGCTAAAAAAAAAAAAATAAAACTTTTATAATTTTTTTTTTTCACCTTATTCTTCAATGTCATACATTTCTGGCAGAATTTAAATGAGTGGATTACTAATGGCAAAAAGGTCAGATTATTTGTATTATTAATTCATGAATATTTTATTATTTCTTGATATTATGTGAAAAGATTTGTCTCAGAGAAATACATTTCTGCTAGGGGGCAAAACATCTAGCTACTTTGGGTCACCCAAAATATTATTTTTTTCAATTTGTACACTGCACACTTTTATAAAAGAACCTCTAGTTAAAAAATTCCCAAACAATTCTAATTTGTGCATAAAATGTATGGTCTTCAGGTGTGTTAAGGTTTTTTTTTCTAATGAATGGTAAAAATTATAATTCACTTAAATGTCTTTTTCTTTTGAAAATTGATGGAATAAATGATAATTTACCTAAATTTCTTGTGAAAAATGATGATTTATGTAAGTTTTAAATAAACTTCATATCTATGTCGTTTCTGTAATTTTAAATGTACTGTAATTTGGCAATACATATTTTTTAAAATTATCAATGCATAATGCTACTGACATTTCAATAGATAATATATGGAAACGTTGAATTATCGACATGCAAGTGATGATGTCATATTAAATGATTTATGTCGCACCGAATGCTATTTCAATTATGTCGGTATTCCATCAAGGGGAGTTAAACGAACGTTATTTTACGAAAATTATGTATCGAATGTTACCCCCCATGCTGCTCGAACGAGTGGCGGCTTTTACTCTCCGCAAATAATATAATAATGTTATCTGTTGCGTACGTGCGACAGATACGTGACTAGGATGGATACGCCAGGATACGCATCGTATACAGCAAGGCCAGCGTGAGTTCCTGGTAAAGGTTCTTGTAGCGCCATCTGTAACCGCAGCACATACCGCTCATACAAAGAAGGGATGCTACTGTCGTTTTCCCGGAGGGCGAATGTATGAAAAGTTGCATTGTGAAGAATTTATACTTCCGACTAGTTACCATTTACCGGTAAAGCAGAAAACGGTGACTCCTATAGGAACCTAGGTTACTAAAGGAAAATATTTACCATCAGAGTAATTGAAAACTTCTTTCATGGTAACTATCCACAAAAGGTAAGCTAAAATTCTGTTACGATTATCGATAATACAGTTTCGTCTTACCACATATAAGTAAGGAATTTATCGTACTTATCAGCAATACGCATATAATTGTATTCCGCATAGTTTTCGTAATGTATACTACCCAGATAAACAAGGGACAAGGGATAGACAAGTAGTTACAATTGACGCTATAAATGCGACATGTTCCGTCCAAGTCGCGATTATCGCGTCAGATACTATCATTTCGTGGTTGTTTTCTTACTGGGAAATTGTGAATAATTATCTACGAGTGATAATATGAAGTTTTAAGTTTGGGCATTCCAAATTAACTTTTTTTACGCAAGCAAATAATAATTTTAAGACTTTTCAATAACTATTAGAAAATTATAGAAAAATGCATCTTACACATAGAATCATGAATACATAGACTGGAATATTTAATTTAAGGAGGTTGGAGTGCTACGCTCGGGGGGGGGGATTGGCCCAGAGACGCGGGCGGTGCGGGGAAGGTAGCGAGTGAGTGAGAGTCCCGCGGTGTGAAAGCCCAAGCGTACCGAGACAAAAGCTGGAAAAATCGGTTTCACTTGTACCATCTCAAAAACTAAACGATTAATTATTTTTTTAATTTGACGGTATATTTTTAGACAGAATTCTCTTACCGTTAGCACATTTTGCAGTATCAGTTTATCTGCTGTCAATCAATGACGGTTCCACAACACCAACTACGATTGTCAATATCTCTGTAACTAAACGGTGAATCTATTTTAATTTTTGGATACACCGAACCCATGTGTTGTTCAACATAATATTTCTTTTTCATACTGGAATATTTAAAATGCTGTAGCGCTCCAACCTCCTCAACGTACAAGTGTTACGATTAATGACTTGTTTATAAAATACGATTTTTCTGTTATGTTTAGTATACCATTCATTCTTTATACGTCATCGTTTCTTAATTAAATTGTCATCTGATCCAAAAAGTATTTTGAACATACTTTGAGCTTATTTCGTTTTGCTTCCTCATAGAGGAAGCTTTGTTTTCGGGAAAAAATTCTTTTTCGCGATTTTCATGTCAGGACACTCAGAATGTTCCAAAACGTCGAGAAAAGTGGATCATAAAAAATGTCCAGGTGTGTGTGTGTGTGTGTGTGTGTGTGTGTGTGTGTGTGTGTGTGTGTGTGTGTGTGTGTGTGTGTGTGTGTGTGTGTGTGTGTGTGTGTGTGTGTGTGTGTGTGTGTGTGTGTGTGTGTGTGTGTGTGTGTGTGTGTGTGTGTGTGTGTGTGTGTGTGTGTGTGTGTGTGTGTGTGTGTGTGTGTGTGTGTGTGTGTGTGTGTGTGTGTGTGTGTGTGTGTGTGTGTGTGTGTGTGTGTGTGTGTGTGTGTGTGTGTGTGTGTGTGTGTGTGTGTGTGTGTGTGTGTGTGTGTGTGTGTGTGTGTGTGTGTGTGTGTGTGTGTGTGTGTGTGTGTGTGTGTGTGTGTGTGTGTGTGTGTGTGTGTGTGTGTGTGTGTGTGTGTGTGTGTGTGTGTGTGTGTGTGTGTGTGTGTGTGTGTGTGTGTGTGTGTGTGTGTGTGTGTGTGTGTGTGTGTGTGTGTGTGTGTGTGTGTGTGTGTGTGTGTGTGTGTGTGTGTGTGTGTGTGTGTGTGTGTGTGTGTGTGTGTGTGTGTGTGTGTGTGTGTGTGTGTGTGTGTGTGTGTGTGTGTGTGTGTGTGTGTGTGTGTGTGTGTGTGTGTGTGTGTGTGTGTGTGTGTGTGTGTGTGTGTGTGTGTGTGTGTGTGTGTGTGTGTGTGTGTGTGTGTGTGTGTGTGTGTGTGTGTGTGTGTGTGTGTGTGTGTGTGTGTGTGTGTGTGTGTGTGTGTGTGTGTGTGTGTGTGTGTGTGTGTGTGTGTGTGTGTGTGTGTGTGTGTGTGTGTGTGTGTGTGTGTGTGTGTGTGTGTGTGTGTGTGTGTGTGTGTGTGTGTGTGTGTGTGTGTGTGTGTGTGTGTGTGTGTGTGTGTGTGTGTGTGTGTGTGTGTGTGTGTGTGTGTGTGTGTGTGTGTGTGTGTGTGTGTGTGTGTGTGTGTGTGTGTGTGTGTGTGTGTGTGTGTGTGTGTGTGTGTGTGTGTGTGTGTGTGTGTGTGTGTGTGTGTGTGTGTGTGTGTGTGTGTGTGTGTGTGTGTGTGTGTGTGTGTGTGTGTGTGTGTGTGTGTGTGTGTGTGTGTGTGTGTGTGTGTGTGTGTGTGTGTGTGTGTGTGTGTGTGTGTGTGTGTGTGTGTGTGTGTGTGTGTGTGTGTGTGTGTGTGTGTGTGTGTGTGTGTGTGTGTGTGTGTGTGTGTGTGTGTGTGTGTGTGTGTGTGTGTGTGTGTGTGTGTGTGTGTGTGTGTGTGTGTGTGTGTGTGTGTGTGTGTGTGTGTGTGTGTGTGTGTGTGTGTGTGTGTGTGTGTGAGTGTGCGTGTGCGTGTGCGTGTGCGTGTGCGTGTGCGTGTGCGTGTGCGTGTGCGTGTGCGTGTGCGTGTGCGTGTGCGTGTGCGTGTGCGTGTGCGTGTGCGTGTGCGTGCGCGTGCGCGTGCGCGTGCGCGTGTGTGTGTGTGTGTGTGTGTGTGTGTGTGTGTGTGTGTGCGCGTGTGCGTATGCGTATGCGTGTGCGCGTGCAAGTGGGCTGTCATACAACAACGTTTGGGATTGTAGTTGACGCGAATCGGTTGGAAAATTCAAATTTTACAGCATTTTGAAAATATCGTTTTCACGCTACAACTTTCGCAATTTCAGAGATATCGGATTGAAATTTTGTACACAAAAGAACTACCATCAAAACATTATGTTCACGAAATTTGGCGAGAATCGATAGGGTGGTTATAATTTTATTGCAATTTCAATTTTTTAAAAGTGTCTTCAAAGACTTTATCTCCTGTGAATTCTGAGATATCCAGCGGAAATTTTTAACATGATTTCACAGTTATTGATTGTTAATGATTAATTTATTCAAAGAAACTATCGATATGTCGGTAAATTTCGATTTTGGTGAATAAAAAAAAATGACGTCAGGCAATTTTTTTTTTATTTAAATTTTTCAAAGATTTATCTTAAATTTTATTCACATATGGACTATCATCGCAAAACATTTGACACAGATCTGTCTAGCCGTTCAAATTTTATGGCATTTTGAATTTTTTCGAAAAATCTCATTCTCGCGCTGGCTCGTACAAATTACGAGATACCGAGTTCTAATTTGGTCCACATGTGGACTACTACGGTACAAGGTTTTAGTACAAATTTGAGACAAATCGGTTACACGGTTAAAATTCTTCCATACTTCGAATTTTTAGAAAAATGTCGAGCATAAACAAGCCTGCAAAGTAGTACTTTGCAAATTGCTTTGTCATTATTTTTCGCTTTTCACAAAGCTTCCTCTATGAGGAAGCCAAAATTAATTAACATATTTCCTCATAGAGGTGGCTTTGTAGAAAGCGAAAAATAATGAGGAAGCAATTTGCAAAGTTCTACTTAAAAAAAAAAATTATATTGAGGAGTTTCAGGTGCCACAGATTTGACAAGGTTTTGCTGATATAATCAATAAGCAAACTAATTTTTCTACGCAACATTTGTCAATCGACTGAGAAATTTCTAAGACATGGATTTTCAATGTGTTTTCACAAACGAAATGAAAATGTCGAACGGTCGATCTAAGGACTGAAGGAGAGAAAACAGGAGACAAAAGCGAGCGAGCGATCGGCGCCTAAGACAGACTTTTGTTTCCGAAGACGCATAAAAATCACTGAGCGAATGTACCGCGAATTCTCGCATAAGGGCGCGGTAGACACTTTTATGCGTCTCACATTAATTTGCATAATCGAATATAAAATCTGAATAACGCCCGGCGCGTTTCTTGAAGCGGCTTTTCCAGTCGTATGTCACCGGAAGCCGTCGAATCCTCCACCCACCCGTGCCCTGGCCCAGCGCAATCGCTTCTTATTCCCTTACCCACGAATCTTATTCACGAATCATTAGCCAGTCAATTTCTCTCTTCGGTCCTATAAGTTTCTATGGTAATGATAAAAAGGGAATATCTCAAGGCTTGTTTTACACAATTACAGATATTCGGGTATTAAGATGTTTGTCAATCAGTCTTAGTTGACCTTTTAACTCTCAACGTAGCAGTTTTTATAGAGAATAGATAAAGAACAGCGATTTTGAAAATGAAGTTTTTACATTCTTATTTTAAAAATCTGGTTTAACTTTTATGATTTTTTGGTGGCTCAGTCCCCTTAAACGCTGGTCGGCATTATTCTAGTCTCGCTTTAATGTCTTCTGACACTGGCGCGTCTTTTCACAGCTTTGTTTCCAAAATAAAGGAATATAGTCATCGCCAGAAATTAGCACATTTCGAATTGGCTCTTCAGTGATGAAAACAGGGTATCTACACAACGGATAACAATAAAAGAGAGGGGTTTAACGTGGAGGGTTGCGCTTTTAACGAAATCTCGTTGATGTCATGCAAATTGCTCGGTAACAGCTTCCCCGCCGCCTGCCCACTGTTCCCTGCGTGGACGGGCGGGTGTCGTCGTTTCGCACTCTAACACCGTTGACGTTGGCTTAACTCGAAGCCCCATACATATTTTAACACCGCCACAAACCGTAAGAAAATTGCCTGTTATCCATAAGCGGTTGCACAAACGCGTTTAAATCGCGGAGTTTAAACTTGACCCCTCCAGCAAACGCAAATGTAACAACATCGACAAACGCTATCGCAATATTCGCTCGTATATTCGTACATTGTCAAACAATGCATCCGAAAGTTAATGTAGAGCTACTGGACGTTTTTATGCATACAATTCTATACTAAATTTAATATGTGAGTAAAATTAATGTTCAGTAAAAATTAGGGAGTTACTGCAATTTTACTGTAAAAGTTCATTAATCTTATATCACAATGGCACATTAAATTTAATTTACCCGTTTATACATAAAAAATTTCATTTTTTTCTGACGGTGTATGCATTGCACGAAACGTTTCTACATTGCAACAAAATATAACTAATAAAAGAAAATATGAATGATTAACGAGAGGAAATGGAATGATAGTGAGCGGGTATAGTTTAGTTGAGCTCCAAGCACTGTGACCGGCTCACATTAATGTATCTATCGTGCAGTTATTCATTTATGCTTATTCGTTTTGATACACCGTGGATCTTGAATTATTGCAGGATTTTACGGAATCTTTTAATGCCGGCTCTTCATTACCATACCTATCGTTAATACCAACCTACACACATGTAAACACAATCGGTAACTACAGGGACAGCTTAAAATATTCTCAAGCAAGGCGTAAAGTATTCCGAACAGCAAAAAAATGGTATAGAATAATTTTTCTTAAACTTTGTACAATAATTTGAGATATTCAATATAATCGATCGACATCGCGCTAAATAATTTATAAGAAACATAAAACTGGTTGTTTTCACTGCGTATTCATTTTTGTAACTTTATTTTATTATTGGATAACCGGTATCATTATTTTTATGGTTGAAATCGCATATGAACTATAGAAAAATGGGACAATGTTTTTAATAAATTAAATCGATACAAAATACGAAACTTTATTTCGTTATTCACCAAATTTAATATTCAGAATATATGAATATGTGTTTTTTAAGTAATTAGCTTTTTCCTAAAATCCAAATATTTATATAGTTTTAACTCAGATTTAGTTTTCAAATTATGATATGGAAATCGTAAAAAAATTTAACAATACAAACAAATCTTCCTTTCGGGGAAGAACATTTATTTTTGTGCAAAAATAAAAAATGTTCCGCTAATGCAATAATTACGAGCAGCTATAATTATTTATTCTTCATCAAGGTATCAAAGCTTTTTGTAGACGTAATAATGCATCATTCGGAAAAAAAGTACATACGACATTCTTTTTTTCATTACAATGGTTTCTATTCCAGTATAGGAACATGGTGTATACCTTAAAATAATTCATATACTACGAAACCAAAATACGGAGAGCTTCCAGTGTTTCTGTTAGGGGGTGAGTCACATTGGCGCGGGGGAGGCATATTTGTTGCATAAATCAAAACGATGGGTGGTTCTCACGCCGAGGGCTAGGAGTTTATATGCTAATATAAGGTGGAGCACACTGTATATGTACCGCCATCTTGACCGCGATAGCGTCTTCTTGGGGCACAGACAGCGTTCCGCAGCCCTTGAAGCTTCGCCGAGAATATTCAACGCGCTTCCGAGAGATAGCCAATATGCCCTCGACACAAAGTGCACTCCTGCGCACGGTAGTTCATTCTTTGTCGTAGACAAAGAGAAACTCCCTTTCTGGAACTTAAAATTTGTCTTGCAACTTATTGCCCACCTCTTGAAATGGAGACAGATAGTATTGTGCTTATATTTCAGAATATATTAAAATTTTAAGCGTGCTTAGAAAATTAATTTTGTAAAATTGGAGTGCCAGTAAATAATAAACCTGCTTTGTTCAAATAACTTTCTTTGTTGTTGTATTTGACAGATTTTATTGTCAAATTTCAAAAGTGAGATAATATTTCATATCATAAATTTGGCGAACTTATAAATATTCTTTTGCGAAACTTAGAACGAAGAAAATCAGTTGTACCATATACTCTTTAATAGAAATGACAAAATATTGAGATTTATAGAATCAACAAAAAAAAATTAAAATATGTTTGGTTACATTTTTTATTTTGTAAAAAAGACAAACAATATTTTACGAAATGAATATACAAATTTTGGAAGGAGTTGTTTTTTTTTAATTAAAAAAAAAAGAAAAAAAACTCGTTTCGTCAGAATATCGTGTAGGGAATTTTATCCAAGGAAGTTCTGGTTTCTGTGGATAATCCTCAGAGGAAAATCGGGAGACGCCCCGTCATCGGCAAAGTGAACACCTCAGAGTGAGTGTAGGCCCCGCAGGTAGTTACTATTATACCTTCTAATCGGCGTTACGTTTAATTAAAGTTGTAACATTCGCAGAGGATTGCTCGAAGGGTTCGGGCTTGTTATGCGCCAGGCGTACGGCAAGAGAGAAAGAGAGAGAGAGAAAGCGAAAGAGACATAGACGTTCTCCACGGTGTGCTTGCTCCGGCAGCGCACTCTGCCACTGCGTATCGCGACAGTCCTCGTAAAGGCCCCGTGATTGCCGCGGTGAGCCGCTCTCAAGACATCGTGCCTTTCGTAATACCGGCATCTTTGCGGAGCGTGTTACAGCTACCATTACCTTATCGCGCCAAGGCGGACGTGTCATCTGCTCCAGAGGCATTTTGAACCTCTAATGTCCTCCCTTTTTAACCCGTTCGCCGGCTTCTTCGTCTTCTACTTTGTCTTTAACCCTCGCAGCGCTTTCGATTTACCTTACCTCGTACCATCGTCAATGTGACGTCCATTGTGAAAAAAGTACATTGTAAGAATTTTTTTATGACATTATTTTATTTCTTGACAACATAAATAACAATTTCGTTTCTAGCAGGACAAATCACATCGGTATAACGTTTAAAAAAAATACTTTTTTAATGATTATCGGAATCAAATTTAAGCCAAGAATGCAGTTTTATTAAAATTACTAGAACTCTTAAAAATAATGGAGCACACTGTTAACAAAGACCAAAAGTTTTCGTGCATAACTCGTCAATTAAATTTAATGTACAATTATGATGTACAATTAATGCACTTTTACAATAAAATGACAACGAGTTTTTAAAAAATAAAGTACTTTCACAGTAAACTGTAAGTGTAATATGGAATATTACATTACTCACATTAAATTTCCGATATTTATACATTAAATTTCCATTAGATTTTTTTACAGTGTAGCGAGTAAAGTGTGGCAACAAACATACGCCGAATATTTGTGTCCTTAATAGTTAATGAAGCTTTAAAAACCTATCTCTTTTTATACATTTTTAAAGTTGGTAAAAGATAGACTAAAGACGCGAAAACTGAACATTTATGCATGCATGCCCGTTTCCACTATTTCAGGCCATTATTCGAAGCAATCCCAACGGCGCAAGAATTGCATGATGATTATATTTATACCAGTCTCCTTGTTTTCACGAGCTTTTTCGAATATAGAAAATTAGTCAATCCACAAACAAGTGATGGTCAGTTGAAGTTCCTGAATTTTCGCGACGCTGACTGTATTAGGGCGTTCGAAGCCGAAATTTACTAATTTTTTAGTTTTTTACTACATTTTAAAAAACCTAATTGGTCGATATTTCCCGGTTAAAACGAAACAGATATGTTTTTTTTTTAAACTACGATTTTTGTTATTTTCATTGCTAATTTTTTAGTAATCGACAAAAATATTTGCATTTTCTTAATTACCGGGACTTTTCCGATCAGGTAGGTTTTTAAAATGTAATACAAGTCGACATTTTTTTTCGACTTTGGACATCCCCCCCTCCCGAATCGTAATCCCGAAAATAAAGAATTTTTTACTAGTCATAACTTATTTTTTTATGTACAGACCTTCAATTATCTTTCTTCTTTCGAAAGAGCTCACGGAAACTATGACAATGGCACTAATATCCGCAATTTCTGCACACGGAAAAATAGGCTTGGTTAGAACAACCAAGCGCTTGGTTAAATACCCGCCAGCCGATTTCTTGGTTAGACCAATCAGATTGTTGGTTATGACAACCAAGTTATTGGTTGTATTACAATGCGCTTGGTGGCACTGACCAATAACTTGGTTAGTCTAACCAATTAATCGGCTGGCGTATATATTTTTTTATTTTATTTTTTTTCATGCTGCATTACCCCCCGTCTACAGGTATTACGCCTATACAGGGTCGGCCCGGATCAGTAGCCAGTCCCCCCTGGGGCTCTGGTCCGGATCAGTAACCAGGCCCCCATGCGGCCGCATCCGACTTCCCCCTCTATATCGCATTTGCCATTACATTTCTGCTATGGGCATAGGGAAACTGCGGAAAACCTATGCCGATATAGCCGGTCTCGAGTTCGCCTCCCGGCAACGGAGCTACGTCACGTTTCGTCGAGAACGTAAACATTAATTTAATCTTTTTAAAACTTTAATCGGCTGGCGTATATATAACAAAGCATTTTTTACCGTGCACCCCTGAGATCACGTTGAAAAATTGCCGTAAATAATCAAAAGAACGTTTTTTACGAATTAAAAAAGTAGAACCTTACGAAATGCTTCCTCATTATTTATCCCTTTTTACAAACCTACCTCTATGAGGAAGTATGTTAATTTTTTTGGCTTCTTGGTAGAGGAAACTTTGTAAAAAGCGAAAGATAATGAGGAAGCAATGTCCAAGGTTCTATTTTGCATTCGTGTTGTTAGAACCTGGTATCTCGTAATCTAAACAAGCCCGGGCGAAAACGAGATTTTTCGAAAAATTCAAAATTCCGTAAAATTTGTACGACTGGACAGCTCTGCATCAAATTTTTATTCAAACTTTTTTTATGATAGTCCACATGTGAACAAAAAATCGATGTTACATAGGGCTATAAAACGCCGTTACAAACACCGTTACAACGCATTTTCATGAGGTAAATAATTTTGTCTTTTTACTTTCTTAACTTTTGTGGAAGTTAGAGTGGAAAATCAAATTTTAAAAAAAATTCAAAATACCGTACAATCCGAGTTACAATCCACTTTACTGATCATCACCAAATATGGTACATAGCAGCGCTGTATGTTCTTTTTAGTCTGTAGAACGTTGCAGTTGATTTGTTGACATTCGACGTGATGTAATCAATTTTTTTCTGTTAAATTTCTGTTAATTTTTTCTGTAAAATCTAAACTGCTTTACCGATTCGTCCAAATTCAAACAACATTGAACGTGTCTTCCGTTATGACGAACTATTTAGCTAAATCGTCGAACTTTTGCGAAAGCATGAGCGATCACGCCATGTTTCCGAAAAATAAAAAAGTCTTTAAAATCTGTATATATGCATACATCCTATTCTAAAAAATTGGTGGTTCGAGATATTTCGAAAATCTTTAAAATATCGCAGTCATTATCATTGTTTTATTCGTGCTGTGATTGGCCGGCGGTGTTGTCAGGCAGTTACACTGCTATCGAGACCAAGATCATGCATTCATTTTTTTTTGTTTATGTCAAATGTCAAAATTTATATAAAAAGACTCGGGCGGCTAAGCGCCCGAGTCCGCTTAACCCTAGTTTTGTTAAAAATCACATCAATTAAAGATGAGTTACTACTCTGCTGGCGTGCCAAATTTGAGTTCGACCCATTGTGCGCTTCGTGACTGATGGACGATTGAATTTTCTGTGTTTGGACCACAGACACAGACACACCTACATATATAGTATATATCCGCATACGGACGTTTTTCTAGACCACCTTTCTCGACGTTTTAGGTGATTCTGAATATGCTGACATGAAAATCTCGAGAGAAATTTTTTTCATGAAAACAAAGCTTCGTTTTTGAAGAAAGTAAAAAGCGTATAACATTCTATACTCAACGAATCCTTTACATCATTATTTTTTATAGTAATAACCATTCAATGGGATTATGCATTTTAGGCCGAAATGTAAAAAAATCCTGTTGCTTCCTCATAGAGAAAGCTTTGTTTTTCTTTATTTATAATATGATATACCCATACACTTTTACCCGCTGGACACGCGAATTTGTTGTTCATTGGTCGATAAATTATTTAAGAAAATGAAAGACCGAAAAAAGCTGTTATTTTTTTATATTTTTGTATTGTGATTGTATTTTTATTATGACTCATTCACGTTTTCATGAAAAATTTTCCATGTTTGCAATATGCAAAAAACTACCACGCAAAATTGAGATAAGACCTTAACACCACATTGAAATCGAAAAAAGCATTAATTTAGTCTTCAGAACGAGGGCGGTAGTACAAGGGCGCTGCAGTGAAGACAGATTTTCGGGTGCGCACTTAATTACTAAAAATAGTTTTTGAAATAGCTGATTTCGATCATTATAGTATCTTTATAAACATGTTAGCTTCGAAGTTTATCTGCTGAAGCACAAAACTTGCAGTGAAGTTACTTTCTTCACTTTTCGTTCTGGCCACGATGAATCGCGATTTCCATTTTTCATCATGGTTCGAGCGGGGTGTAATAGTAGTCGGAGGGTGGAAAAACGGTAGCCGCGGGCGGGTAGACAGGCGGCTGACTGTGTTCTGTACAACGCCCTGTTGTATAGTATAAAACCGCGGGCGACATTACCTCCGATACTTGCAAAACGGATTCTACGCGGAGCTCTGCCATCGCCGCATTCTTCGCTATAGAAGCGTACCGTGCCTCCGCCCCCGTGGTAATGAGGTGGTTTCAATTCGGGCCCCGAGGCACACCGCGCTTTCCTATTCGTTTAACCCGCATGTATGTATAGCTTGTACCAGTGGCTATCGCCATGTAAATACTCGGACGGGAGCGTGATAAAAGGGTATGCGAGCTGTCGAGATTGGCTCGCAGAAAGCACGTGTAAGCTCCACCTAAGACTGCAGATTTCTAAACACATCGTATGCTTTTAAAGAAGCTCACGTGATGCACCAAAAATTAACTGCGTCCTACCATAAACGCCTGTTCCAGCTACAATTAAATCCAACTGAAGTTTATTTTGGAACTTAAGAATTATTGAACCAACAATAGTAATTTTATACCCATTTTGCTTACGACAAAGACATAGGCAAAATTGCAACTTTCCAAATAATTTTTAAAAGCAAACAATAAATTTCTTTTTTATTATAGGGTCCTAAAAAATGGTGTGTTTCGAACAACCAAAGAACTTATTTCATTTAAAAAAATCTGTTCAATATCCAAATACTTTCTCCTAAGGCTTGCTACATTTTTGTCCTTCCTTTAAGAAACATGCACACTTAAAATAAAAAGTAGTCAGGATCCACGGTGACATAACTCATTTTGCTTTTATTGCTGTTATTTCCATCGAAAGCAGAGAGTACATAAGAAATCGCATCGTAGAGACCTTAGCAGACTACCCAACACTGGTGAATAATAAGAATGACGAGAAGTATAGACTGGTAAGATACCGCCGAGTGGTAGAAAGATGAAAATAACCGTGCGAATATCGCTCGTCGTTCGTTTTACGTTATTCGCGTGGCCCGTCACGACGTCGACAACAGAGTGCCCCGAGATTCCGTGCGGCGGAGAATTTCGCGCGCTCTCTTTCACTCTCAACCCCCGCAAAAATAAATCTCGAAGGCGCCGCGGCTCGTAATTTAAACTAGCGCAGTTTCGGTAACTAGTTGGAGAGATCGACGGAAGCACGGGGTTGCCATTGCGGTGTCGTCCTGGTGTACGCCGAGTAGTAGTAGTCGGCCGTCGTAATAACCGCCAGTTGTAAAGCGATTCGCAGTAAAGCCTCGAATGAGTTTATTGCGCTTATTGGGAGGGAACGGGATGATAGTGTGGCACAATCGTCGTCTGTGTTATATACTATAGTTACGTTGCATACATAAACCTACGTGTGGGGATGAAGGAGCGAGCAGAAGTGTATTGGATAGAGCGGTTTAAGCACTGCCAGTCCTTTGCGGTCGTCGCTTCATATCCTGGAGCCACCAGCCAATATGGAAGTTATCTCTGTCGCAATCTCGCGATTTCGTTGACGTCGAAATTATCTCCGCCTATCCAGTTTGAACTCTATAAAAAAATTCTCTACTCTTCGTCTGCGTTCGTATACCCTATAGAGTGACTATTATATTACTCGCGGAGAGATTTTCTCTGATGGCAGAGTACTTTGTAAGAACATCTTCTGTACTATTATTGCGACTTGGAATGTATAGCGAATGACCGCATCGAAATTTGGATTAGAATAGTGTGGCGAATTTTTTTAGACGGCAAAAATTTTGTTCCGATTATTTCGGTCGACATCACACTGTAAAGATTAAATTTAATATGTTTTTTTTTGTTGTAATTTCAACAAACAGTACTCTCCACAAAAATAAAAATAATTTTTTTGTTAATTCTCATAAAAATTTTACTTCCAGTTTTATATGTTCAGTTTAACAAATTATTTTTTTATCTGTTTTTTTTTGTAAACCAGGTAATTGACGAACTAAGTTTCGCATAAGGGTAAATATAGGAATCTCCATACATCGACAACAGTAGATAATAGAGGAGTCTAACCAGGTTGCATGTTCATTGATACGAAGATAGAATGAAAAGAAGGAGCAATCTGTCATTTTCGTTCTTATATATATCGACATAGTTCTGGGGTATGCGAACGATTTAATCGACTTGAGAGTTTCGTGGTACGTTTCAGCATCTACCCAACTCCGAACGAGGTGTATCTTGGAAAAATCTGTGCTTCATGACAGGGTAAACATCGGGCACCGAACTGGGGCACTTACGAGCCGCTTCGGTAAATGTTATCGTTCAAGTAATGTACGATACAATAGTATTTCTGTTATTATTCTTATCCGTGAAGAATTTTCACATTTTATCGGTTACCGAAAATTAAAAATTGACAAATTAAAAAAAAATTCAAAACATAATGAATCCTCATTCGCCATGGGGAATTTTTATTTTTGATTCATTACAAAGAAAAAAAACCAAGCCAGTGTGGTTACTTTATTACTTTTATAACTCATATAACCATGTTAGTAGAACTTTGCATTATTTGACAAAATGTTGGATGTTGAAAAATCACTTTTTTTAAGACGCTATAAGATTTATTTCGATAAGCTGGACACAAATATAGTATTCATATAAGGAAGAAATTTAAAAACGTCATTAAGGGATCTTTCCAATGTGAAAAAAAATCAATTTTTTTTTCATCTTATCCATTAGTATATACGGTCAAAAACATCCTCTCAATTTTTTAAAGCGAAATTCGAAATACTTCGCTCGTATAAGTAAGCACACAATTTAGGTATATGAAATTTCTAACGTGTTTTTCTCGAAACGACATTTTTCGAAACGGTAGACATTCTCCAGGGAACAGATTTCAAATTTTAGGAGAACATTCTTCACGCTCTCACTACTCTCTATCGTACTATAGAAGCTTTTTTTTTTAATCTTCCCATTTTTTTAAAAGAAAAACTGTCGAAAAAAACGGCTATAATCGGTACTTTTTGTCCAAACCGCCGCCATTTTGTCAATTTCGATTAAAAAAAGCCTCCATAGCGCGATAGCCAATCGCATACTAATTAATAATCCTTTGGGGGGTTTTTTTTTTTTAGATTAAATTTGTGACCCCTAGGATGTCCACCATGAGGCTATCTTTTTTATCAACATTATTTTCAATAATTAAAAAAATATATTTAAACAATAAAAATCGTCTTATAAAAAATAATTTTCTGTCATTCATGATTACCTTAATATATCATGAAAATTTCAGATTGATCGGCATATAGTAACCGTCTGAAAAAAAAATCGTGGAAATAGGCTATTTTTCAGGCCGTCACACTGGAAATATCCCTTAAAAGACTCAAAAAAGTGCTATTTCTAAATTATTTTTACTTCCTGATAGAGGAAGCTTCGTTTTGTATATTCAAATTATATACAAAATAAATATAATATTAAAACAATATATACCCAATTGAATTCAGCAACCGACGGTCGATATTTCAATTACTATAGGAGGAAACAGGCGAAGCAAAGAACTATTTCAATGTCCAGATAAGTGACAGGTACTTTTAGCAATTGAAGTAATGTATCCAGCTGGGCCGTCAACATTCTACGACGACAGTTCAATAGATCGTCGATTTTGTCGTAGGAGTAATTGAAATAAAAGTTTTGAAAAAGTTTCAACTTTGAAAATGGCTATAACATAATACTTACTACACAGTGTGCGAGAAAATAGCGTGATTCACTTCTGAGTTTCGATTCTCTCGATCACGACGACACTCTCGGACCGGGCCGCCACGCGGACATCCCATTATTATCTTCTCTTCCTCTAAACTCTCGAGCTGATTCGTGTAATTGAAACTCCGTTATCACAAAGCTTCTGGACGATTGCATCGACGCTGTCGGTCGAGAGGGTTCTTGATTATCGAAAACTAGCAAGAACTTTATCGTGAGTTTGGAGACACCGTTGCTCGTTTTTTTTTTTTCATTTTTTCTGTCCCTTGTTCATCGGATTTTGCTGATAAAACAACTAGAAATACCACCAAAGGTTGATTAGAAATTAGCTGAAGAATGAATATCAAAATTTAGTACGCAATGCAAAATCTACAATTTTTGTACCTTTAACAAAAAGATGTTGCCCTACTTTCCAAAAACGTTTACAAAAACTTGGATTGAATTTCTAAAAACAATACTTAAAAAAAAAGTTGCTATTGACGTTTTCGAATGATGTGACTTTCTCATCAGGTTTGTTACTGGCGTAATATTACTAGGGTATAACTATGAATTACATTGACAGAAATTTTATTAATGTCGCGTAATTAAATTTGCGTTTTTAAATTCGAGTTCTACGTGTCTGCGCAATGCTACGAAACGTGCTCACGGGCAATGTGAAAAAGGCTAACAACTCACATCTTTCTCTTGTCTTGGTTGTATTATTGTAACCGACGTTGTGTCAATTCGGTTGTTCGACAGGTTACATTTATATGATGATGAGTGATATACATTTATATGAAGATAAGTGATAACAGTTATTTTTTTAGTAGACGTGCACATCTCCCATGTTTCACTCAAAAGAAATTTTTTACAATTGATGATTACAGGCATCTCATTCGAGTGACTGAAAATGATATGAAATTCTTTGCTGTACTGAATTATTTATTGATTACTGTCTATGACAGGCAATCAGATGAAATCGAGTTAATACTGTTTTTGAAATCTATTTACAATCTGTGAGTCGATTTTTTTTTCGGCTTGCAATCTATTCTCTTTTTATATACATCGTATGGGATGAGAAAGTAAAAAGACATTACAATTGCGGTCAATTTCTAGAACTATAAAAAAAAGTAGTGCAAAAATTTGTTAATCTAGAAATTAAAGAAATATTTTTAATCATAAATATAAAATCTGTCATTTATTCTTCTATCCATGCACTAACTACACATACAAGTATATATTCATATTTCCGCCTAAATTTCTGTTTACTTGAACGTACCATATTTTTACAAAAGATGATAAAAGGGTTTTAAAAAAAGTTTTGCAAAAGTGAAGGAGAACTGACCGCGAATACCTAATATTACTTTTATAGCAAAACTTGACGATAGGGAAATCCATCTTTCTCTCTATTTCTCGTTGCAAAAGCTATAAACAAACAAAAACTTTTCCACACGTAATTTCGCCATCGAATCTCGCTTGTCCCGATAGAGTAGCTTCCATATTTTAGCCTCAGGAATAGCGATAGTTTGGACGAGGGACAGAAGCACAGAGGGAGTGTGGGTAGAGGGTGAGAGAACGAAGAGGGAGCAGAGAGTGCGAGAAGGCGGTGGAGTTGCGAACAGTAGCAGCAGCGAACCAACGAGCGTGCGTGTGGAGAAGGGAATGCGTTGGATCCATAAGTATTTTCTCAGATTGAAAAGCTTTCGCTATGAAATATGGGTCAGAGATGCGAACGAACGAGCAACCCTTCCTAGCTTTAATGGAATTAGTATTTAATAGTTGTGGAGAGGGCGGCTCGCGTGAAAGGGCGCCCTCTAAAAATTAAGTGGATTCTGACGCCGGTGTCGGAACGTTCAAGCTTGTAACGCACTACGAAGCTAACAAGACTCGTCGACACAAGGTTTCTCGTGCAACCTCAAAATTCTGTATGAATCCTAGACGAACTTCGTAATTCCATATACTCGTAATAGAGATTTTTCTTAAAAATAATCAGCATTTTTTAAATAGAGAATACAAAATAGAGGATGATATTTTTTTTTACAAAGATGCCATTCGATTGAAACTTGAGTATTGGACGACGACGAAAAAAAGCATCGTCACTTTTTCAGAATGAAAACAATTACTTTCGAGTATGACATTTTTATTTATTACTTCTTTATTAAGGTGACTTTATGAAAACTGGAAAACAATGAGTAAGCTAATGCAAGCTTTTTCTCTTTATTTAATCGATATTTCCACATGAAAATTATAGCAAATAGCGAGTCGATTCAAGAAAATAAATCTCATCGTGTGGTCGATAAAATGTTCATTCGACGTGCATTATAATGATAATATGATTATTTACGCTCGATCATCGCAAATCGTGAGTAGACAGTCATACGTACAGCCACATGCATCGAATCGAGAATATGACGACAGTGTCGAGAAATCACGTCTACACATACATACGCCAATTCGCTTTATGTACGCATAGTAGGTGTGCGGTGCTAACGTGTGGTAGAAGCTAAGCAGGAAGAATAGCTTTCCAAGTCCATCGGCTATCCACTCGACGGACTTGGCATTGTCTGCATCCAGTAGATCCTCTCTACGTTCTTTTCCCCTTTTCGTGACAACGGTTCGCTCGCCCTATTGGTTCCGACACGGACGTCTCAATTAAATGTATACGAGGCAAGTGGGGTTGATGGAGCCGTCGGTCATAAATATGAATTATCCGTGGTAAACGCTCCCCCGAGAGAAACGAACGCGGTGCGCCGGAAGGGTAGGCGCTCGAGACAGCGGCATTGGTAGCCTCGTTGCTTGTGAGCGGAAACCGTTTTGTGTCGAGACCTCAACAGAAAATCGTACTGTAACTAACGAGACCCTCACTTTCTTTTACCTTCTCACTCTTGATGCAACTTTAGGAGAGCCCGCCCCCCATAACGATACTGTTAGTTTTAAAGAAATCACTTCATTGAGGCAGTATCATTAGCAGAATTGCAAAATTGTTAGGGGAGAATGGTTTTGTATATATATATATATATATATATATATTTATCGTTCCTAGTATAGGCTTGTTTTAATTTGATAAAGGTTTAATATTTTCATGTCAGATTTTTATTAGATTTTGAATGCATCTAAAGAACGATTTTGTTAATGTGTAACCAATAAAATTTCGTCAGATTTAAGTTTTAGAATGGTCCTATGCAAGGATGCAGAATAGATTTTCGCCATCGTTTCTGCGCTATATTTTTTAAAAATAATTGTAATGTTGAATAACGTGATTAAATAGTTATATGTGTTATACTTCGTTATATACTGAAAATCTGGAACCTTTCACACGTTGAAATTGTTCAATCGCGCTAATAGAAAAGAGATGTTCCTCTGGACACATATATCGATGAAACGTTGGAACCCGAAGAGCCGAGCGCTTACGTCGATACTCCGACGATACTTATTATATTACACGCAGGAACGACCACGAGAAGGGTGCTTATGAAGTATGGCGATGCGTTTCAGCAGATTGGCACCGATAGCGATGAGGGGGTAAGGGCAATGTACTGTTCTGCTAGCTCCCAGGGCGATTGCAATAGCTCGGATTGGATCGAACCTTCATGGATTAAGGAGATCAATCTTTTCTCGAAGACACATTGTTTATACCCTTCATTGTGCCACTCTTCACGTTTATAATCAATTTTAAAGGATGTTTGTTATAAAGTTATTTCATACGATTTAAAAAATATTGCATTCGGTTTATGAAAATTGTAAGAAGCTCAATTTTTCAGATTTTCCACGTTATCCCATGGAATTTTTGAGTTATTGATGGAAAAATAAATAGTTCTGTAAAAAACGGAAAAATTTCCGATCAGATAAGCTTTTGAGATATAGTAAAAGTAAATATTTTAAAAAATCCAATTCGGAACCCCAAAATTCGGAATAACGCTATTTTGAAATTTTGAACGGGCCAATCTTTTTATCTTCTCTATACTATAAAAAGATATTCCTCCGGAAACTGACGCCCTGACGCTTGGAGGGCTGACGATTTCGGGGGCTGACGCTTCGAGGGCTCACGCTTTCGGGGGCTCACGCTTTGGGGGGTTGACTCTTACGAGGGACTCTTTATTATGAAAAGATTTTGCCCCCGCCGTCGTGTCAAGAATCGAGGGACTTAGAATAATTTGAGCTAGGGGCGGTCACCCATCCAAGTGGTTCTACCCTAGGGCTCGGGTAGAGGGGGGGTTCCCGAGGGATAGAGGGGGGTTCCCAAGAGATAGTGGAGGTGTTCCCGGTGGATAGTGGAGGGGTTTCCGATGGATAGAGGAAGGGTTCCCGAGGGTTAGAGGAGGACTTCCTGAGGGATAGTGGGGTGTTCCCAAGGGATAGTGTAGGTGTTCCCGATGGGTAGTGGTGGAGTTTCCGATGGATAGAGGAAGGGTTCCCGAGGGATAGAGGAGGGGTTCCCGAGGGATAGAGGAGGGGTTCCTGAGGGATATTGGAGGGGTTTCCGAGGGATGGAGGAGGGGTTCCGGTGGGACAATGGAGGGGTGCCCGAGGGATAGAGGGGGGTTCACAAGGGATAGTGTAGGTGTTCCCGATGGGTAGTGGAGGGGTTTCCGATGGATAGAGGAAGGGTTCCCGAGGGATAGAGGAGGGGTTCCTGAGGGGTAGTGGAGGGGTGCCCGTGGGACAGTGGGGGGGGGGGTTCCCGAGGGATAGTAGAGAGGTTCACAAGGGATAGTGGAGGGGTTCCCGAGGGATAGTGCAGGGGCTCCCGAGGGATAGAGGAGGGGTCCCCGTGGAATAGAGGCAATCGGGAGGTAAAACAAAAGACGATTAGGAGGGCAACCAAAAGGCAATTGGGAAGTGAAACAAAATACGATCTGGAGGGGAAACAGAAGACGATTTGGTGGGGAACCAAAAGACGAACTGGTGGGAAAACAAAGGACGATATGGCAGGGAAACAAAAGACGATTGGCCGTAAAAACAAAAGACGATCTGGAGGGAAAACAAAGAACGATATGGAAAGGAAACAAAATACAATCGTAACGTAAAACAAAAGACGGTCGGTAGGAAAAACGGAAGACGATATGAAGGGGAAACAAAGGATGATCAAGAGGGACTAACCACACGGAGTGGTTAGATCCACGATCAGGAGAAAAAACAAAAGGCAATCGGGAAGTAAAACAAAAGACGATCAGGGGGGAAACCAAAAGGCAATTGGGAAGTGAAACAAAATACGATCTTGTAGGGAAACAAAGTACGATATGGAAGGGAAACAAAAGACGATTCGCCGTAAAAACAAAAGACGATCTGGAGGGAAACAAAATACAATCATCATCATCATAAGGTAAAATAATAGACGATCGGTAGGAAAAACGGAAGACGATATAAAGGGGAAACAAAGGATGAGCTGGAGGGCCTAATCACACGGAGTGGTTAACTCCACGATCAGGAGAAAAAACAAAAGGCAATCGGGACGTAAAACAAAAGACGATCAGGAGGGAAACTAAAAGCAATTGGCAAGTGAAACAAAATACGATTACGATCAGGAGAAAAAACAAAAGGCAATCGGGACGTGAAACAAAAGACGATCTGGAGGGGAAACAAAGGACGATTTTATTATAAATGGAGAGATACTTATGGATATAGGCGTTCAGGGCAGTACATGACAAGTTCCCCCATGTATGGTTTTACCTATATATAATCTCTCTATTGAAACAAATTTGAGTTCTATCGTGGAAAAATAAGGAGATGAGAAATTGTACTTTCCACCCTCAAATATTTTTAATGCGAACTCAAGGTGGAGGGAGAGATTCGTGTGCTGGACTCGAGGAAAATTGGACTTGGGAGAGGGAATAAACCTCAGATATCCGTTTAAGCAACAACGCAGGATATTTAATTCATCACCGGTTTAACGTTGGGTAGGATGATGAGAAATGAATCACAAAATGTGTGAATGAATATTATCGAGATAAATCTTGATAAACTCGGCGAAAGGATGAATGATTGGTTTTATGCGGGAGTATCCCGAAAATAGTAAAAAAAAAAGACTCTAAGGTCACGTGAGAGGACTGGCGTCGTCACGCGGAGCGTTTACGCTCATATACAAAATGAATTTACGCAAGGCGTACTCGCTCTTGAGCACACTGTTATTCTGTCGAATAAGAGTTCGACGTTAAGCGGATTAATCCGTTATATTTCTGCAAGGGACTCGAAAATTCACATGAGAGGACTGACGTCTTCGTGTGGAGCGTCTACGCTCATAAGCAAGTGATTTGAATTAAAGCATTCGTCTTTGAATACCAGAATGTAATAACTTATTCCTCAGAGCGATATGCCAGGATACCCAAGTTCATCATAGGAATATTCTATAGTGGATATAATGACTCGTGAAAATTAATTAGCAGGTGTGAATTTAATCGATTTATATTCGATGCAATAACAAAATATCGAAGACTCGGGGATAGGAAAAGGAGGTGGCTCATACGCAGCTAGAACGCAACTCCTCTGTGCACTCGATATCCAGGTTCCTAGTCCTATCTCAGGGAATCTAATTAATAGAAGTGACAACGGTTATCTAGAAATCTGAGGCGATAGTACTTTGTGAGATGTATCGAAATGGAAGAGAAATAGCGGCGGTACAATTTATTATATCGGAGATATACTGAATAATAGAGCAATAAATCCTATTCAAACTATTTCGGTGTGACTCTATGTCTGTGGTTATAGATACGTAAGTATGGAATAAGTGACTTTAATTGCGTAATTACAATAGAAATCGTAATTACGCCAACGATAGTATATGACTCGAATCGTTATATTTGTAGTACAGATGTGTGTATCGGTGTGCGCGGCGGCTGCCGGGCTATAGTAGCTGAAAGATTGGCGACGCGGGCAGGTGTTAGTGCGGTACTAAGGCCTGCGCGCATATACGGGTAAGGTGTGCGTGTTTACCTCAGTTTTTCTACACGCGCTGCTATAGGCAGTGCCTGGAGAATAACGTCGGTCTCTCTCTTACACGTGTTCGAGTATATGAGATACTCGACCACTTCCAAGAAAGTTTGCGAAGATGAGGTATAAGGAAAGATGGATATACCAGTGTCGTTGCAGTAACGAGGCCGGTATTTAAAATAGTGGAGTTACCGATTGGTGGTAGGTGTCGTTGCAGTAACGAGGCCTACAGGAATAGCGGAATAATGCGGTTTTTTGGATTTTCAAACAGGACTAGGTGTCGATGCAGTATTGAGGCCTAGATAAACTATGAGGTTGCGGATGTGGGTGTCGATGCAGTATCGAGGCCCACGGATTGTTTTAAAGGAGGAACTTTGGAAGGACGATATTCGTATGAATATTTAGACGAAACATTAAGGATAGAGAAAGAAGTAGAAGAATACTGTGGGTGTTAGTGCAGTACTAAGGCCACACAGGAGCTGGGCGTGCTCACGGGAAAAACCGAAAGTGTTCGTGCAGTACGAAGGCAATCGGGCGAGCTGGGCTGTGCTCAAGGAAGCTCACAAGTGTCAATGCCGTATTGAGGCCTGTGAGTTGGATATAAATCTAAATGCTTAAGGACTAGGTCTTTCAGGTGTGAAAGTTGAAGAATTAATGGCCTTTTCGAGAGCGAGTGGCCGGCTCTTATATGAGTTGCCCCACTACCAGAAAGGTTGGTTCGTTAGATCGTTGTTCCTTTGAATCCGCGAGCGAAGTAATGAGGCGTAACGTCGCGAGATTTGAATTCGCGAGCTATAGTCATGACGCGAGACGTCGCGAACCGTCGCGGTCCGGCGAGGTTGATCGCCTAACGGTCTTGCGATGAACGTTATCCGCGAATTTCTCGCGGGGGGTAAGGCGTTCCGTCACACTATATTATAAAAAGATCTCGCCGCCGCCGCCGCCGCCGCCGCCGCCGCCGTGTCAAGAATCGAGGGACTTAGAAAAATTTCAGGGGTCTTTCCCATACTTCCCAGAGGTCTTTCCGATACTTCCCGGGAGTCTTTCCGATACTTCCTGGAGGTCTTTCCCATACTTCCTGGAGGTCTTTCCCATACTTCCCGGGAGTCTTTCCCATACTTCCTGGAGGTCTTTCCCATACTTCCTGGAGGTCTTTCTCATACTTCCCGGGAGTCTTTCCGATACTTCCTGGAGGTCTTTCCCATACTTCCTGGAGGTCTTTCCCATACTTCCCGGGAGTCTGTCCCATACTTCCTGGAGGTCTTTCCCATACTTCCCGGGAGTCTTTCCCATACTTCCTGGAGGTCTTTCCCATACATCCCAGGGAGTCTTTCCCATACTTCCTGGAGGTTTTTCTCATACTTCCCGGGAGTCTTTCCCATACTTCCTGGAGGTCTTTCCCATACTTCCCAGGGGTCTTTCTCATACTTCCCGGGAGTCTTTCCTATATTTCCTAGAGGTCTTTGGGGAGATCGCACTTTTTTGGGGGAGATTGCGAGCGCGCGCAGCGCGCGAGCCACAATAAAATCCTAGTATAATATATAGGCCTATATGGCATTCCATGTCAAGTCCTTCCCTATGTATGCTCTACGTGGCCCAAATTTTTCTAAGTCTCTCAAGGGCCCCCGAAAACCGATTTTTTCGAAGTCCGAGGGATAGAGGAATTTCAGACGAGTAGTATCATGTTGGTGATGGAATTATAAAAAATAGATTCGAAATATTTAATCGAGGTTTTTTTTATGTTGCATTTCCCCCCGTCTACAGGCATTACGTCTATTACAGGGTCGGCCCGGATCAGCAGCTAGTCCCCCCTGGGGGTGACCACTAGACCATCGCACCGGTTTTTAACCGGTGCGATGTCTAGTTAATAAGGTCTAGTGGTCAGTGTACTGGCCTTTAGTCCAGAGCATCGGTAGGTCGCGGGATCGATTCCCGGTGCCGTCGATTTTCGTCGAAAATATAAATACGGGCGCAATTGAAGCTCCAGATGTATACATGAGACCCACATAGGTATTTCTACCTGTGGAGGTCACATGTATGCAGCTGTAGTCCGTGTTTACATTCTCGACGAAACGTGACGTAGCTCCGGTGCCGGGAGGCGAACTCGAGACCGGCTATATCGGCATAGGTTTTCCGCAGTTTCCCTATGCCCATAGCAGAAGTGCTATGGCAAATGCGATATAGAGAGGGAAGTCGGATGCGGCCGCATGGGGGCCTGATTACTGATCCCGACCAGACCCCCAGGGGGGACTGGCTACTGTTCCGGGCCGACCCTGTAATAGGCGTAATGCCTGCAGACGGAGGGTAATGCAACATAAAAAAAAATCGAGGTTTTGCGGTTTGCAAAGGAACCGAGTTTTCTTTATAATGGTATCGTAAAGTAAAGCTTCGATTAAAAATCTTCGGATATTAATTCGGGTGTTAAAAATAAATGCACCGTATTATCTACTTCATAGTGGTGTAGAAACGATAATATTTTGTAGTGTGTATTTGAAGATTCTGAGTTCGGAAGGGGAGGGGGGTTGGCGCGCAGGGGGGCGCAGCCCCCCTAGTATATATGGGGGATTCCACGGGACTTTCGCCACCCCGAAAAAAAAAAAAATCTCAAATTTTTTCTTAAAACCAGATTCAATGGTGTCTATTGATGGACCAAATTTCAAAATTCTAAAAAAATATTTGACCGGATATGCAAATTTTTCCGTTTTTTATCATTTTTCATTTAATCTGTAATATCTAAGAAACTATTGATCGTATCGAAATCATTAAAAGACGAAAATGTGAATTTTTTTATTGCCAACAAGAAAAAAAATATATTCAAAATTAATTGTTTAATTTCAGGTCACATTTTATGGAAAAAACAACAAAATTATTATTTTTTTATGGTTGGACTTCAGATTTTTTCATCGGACAAATTGCCTCGGAATCTTTGAGTGATCGCCGAATTTTGAGTATTTTTTTTTTCATGGGATGGCCCAATGCTGTGAGGTTACAGCAATTTGAATGTTTAACATTCAAATCTGAAGTCCAACCATTTTAATTAATTTTAATTTTGAATATAGATTTTTTTTTATATATTAAAAACATTCAAATTGCTGAAATGTCACAGCATTGGGCCATCCCATGAAAAAAAAAAACTCAAAATTCGGCGATCACTTAAAGATTCCGAGACAATTTGTCCGATGAAAAAATCTGAAGTCCAACTATAAAAAAAAATAATTTTGTTGTTTCTTCCATAAAATGTGACCTGAAATTAAGCAATTAATTTTGAATATATTTTTTGCTTGTTGGCCATAAAAAAAATGCACATTTTCGTCTTTTAATGATTTCGATACGATCAATAGTTTCTGAGATATTACAGATTAAATGAAAAACGATAAAAAACAAAAAAATTTGCATATTCCGGTCAACTATTTTTTTAGAATTTTGAAATTTGTTCCATCAATAGACACCGCTGAACCTGATTTTTAGATGAAATTTGAGATTTTTTTTTTTTTTGGGGGTGGCGAAAGTCCCGTGGAATCCCCCATATATATATATATATATTTATATTGACTTTCAATTTACTTTTTTCTTTCGAAAGCCGCGCCGAAATTAAGTGAATGGCATCACGATAATTACGGCATCTAACTTCTCCGTCCGTGAGTCGAAAGGGGTAGGACAAAATGTCAATTAGCGCTACGCCAAATTGAGAAATGTGTAAAAAATGTTAATACGCCTCATTGCGATTTGAAGCTTTATTAATCGTGAAGAAAAAGAACGAAAGCCGCATTGACTACTACTCTATTATTTAAAAGAAATGTTGCTAGTGGTGTATTCGCAACACGCGACTTTCCCATCACATTTGTTAATGGCGTGAAGATTTTATCGCGAATTTATTGGGGTATAGTGACTAACTACACGAATAGAAATCTGTGAATTTCGTACATTAATTGTAATCTACGAGTCGGCACTGCGATAGTTTCACACATGGAGACTACAGTAAAGGACGCTCACTTCACCGTAGTTCTCCGCAGTCGACGCGACGCTCGTGGCGGATCTGAGAACTCCTTCCTTTCTTACTTTTTATCAACCACGATTTCGGTCACTTTCCTATAGCCGTTCGACCTCGTTTACTGTAGTCTCCATGGTTTGACAAGTCGGATTTACACTTCAGTTATTCATATTCCAAAAGTTTCAAGTCATATGGTGTGTACGAGACCTCCGCAGGATTTGGAATTCATATAAAATGCTATGCGAATGATGAAAATTATGATACGATAAGTGTATGAGTGTTTATAGTCTAACATCACGACTGTGAATAACCTCAAATCGGTTTTGTCTTGAAACTTTTACTTTCTTTTTAATCTAACATATGTTGTGAATATTCATAGTATCTTTCTCATTGAAAACTGCTTAAGATCATTGATAGTAGTTGTTTTTTTAGTGAATGTGTAAGACAATCTATATTTCAGGCAATATATATTTTTCACAACAGACGGTTTGAGAAGTCTTATGAGGCATTCCATATGAAGCGGGCCACCCTGATTTTCAATGTTCGTAGAGTGGGTTCATAATTTTTTCCGGAGTATTTAGAGTTCCCCGAACATATACAAGTTATTTCAGATTTTTGATCCCCATAGTTTTTCCACAATAAAATACGCTTTTTTTATTTATACTTTTTTTTTCCTTTCACTGCCGATTTAAAACTATCTATGACACAACAAAAATCTCTTGGGATAAAATGTAGGGTTTCGCGTATACTTTTTGATAAAAATGTTTCCAAATTAACCTACATACATTTTCAGGCATTTTGTGGCAAAATAATGTCATATTTTTTTTCGTTGAGAGGGACCATTTTTATTTTACTCAATATTTCGTAGAATTTCCATCATGATGTTAAAAAACGACGAAAAAATCAACACGTTGACAATACTATTTTTTTCGGTGGGAAGGACCATTTTGATGTTGCTCAAAATTTTACAGAATTTCCGTTATTATGTCCACTAACTACATCAAAATTTTGGCGATGATCAATTCATACTTTCATAATGTGAACATGTGAATTGTGTATGATTCAGCAAATAATCGAGCCTTACATTGTGAAGATATCAATTTGCCATCGTGTTGATTTTTTGTCGTTTTTTGCTTCCTCATAGAGGAAGCTTTGTTTTCATGAAATTTTTTTTTTTTTTGAGATTTTCATGTCAGTATGCTTAGAATCACCTAAAACGTCGAGAAAAGTGGTTTAGAAAAAATGTCCGTATGTATGTATGTGTGTGTGTGTGTGTGTGTGTGTGTGTGTGTGTGTGTGCTGGGCTTCGAAAATTCAATCTCCTCTCACTCGGTAACCGTTCGAGCGATCCGGCTCAAATTTGGCACGCAAGTAGAGTAGCTGCCCCTCTTTGAATGTTGTGATTTTTGCCAAAATATGTGAAGTCATTAAGATTTTATGTTGATTTTAATTTGTTGAAAAAAGGGCGTGGTCGCTCTAACTTTCGTAAAAGTTCGCCGATTTGGCTAAATAGTTCTTCATAACTGAAGATACGTTCAATGTTGTATGGTATTGAATTTCGACGAAATCGGTAAAGCGGTTCGGATTTTATAGAATTTTGAATTTTTCGAAAAAAATAGATTTTGATCTAAATTACGTCGAATTTCAACAAATGAACAGAAATTTTGTACAGACGAAAAATAACATTCAGAAATGCCATGTACCAAATTTGGTGATGATCGGTAAAGTCGTTCGGATTTTACACCATTTTTCATTTTAAAAAAATGTAGATTTTCGCTATAACTTCCGGAAAAGTTGAGAAAGTACGACAAAAATTTGTATCTAATCAAAATTAGATGTAACGGTGTTTGCAGAGGTGATTTATAGCTGTATAAAACACCTCTGCAAAAGAGACACAAGGTATAAAAAAAAAGATGCAAAGTAGAACCTTGCACATTGCTTCCTCATTATTTTTCGCTTTTTACAAAGCTTCCTCTATGAGGAAGCCAAAATTGAATAACATACTGCTTCCTCACAGAGGGAGCTTTGTAAAAAGCGAAAAATAATGAGGAAGCAATGTGCAAGGTTCTACTTTGCATCTTTTTTAACATTATGACGGAAATTCTGTGAAATTATTAGTAGAATAAAAATGGTCCCCGGGTAGAAATTATCTTCGGGTCGTTATCAGGCCGCTTGACTGCCCTGGTAGGGCGGTTTCATGGCAACCTGATACTCCCTGATCAGGCTGCCCGACCAGGCTATTATAAGGCTGCCCTGAGAATGCCTAATAGCTTCCAAAGGCTGTATTTACGTTCATTATAAATAATATTACAATTAATTATTAATTCCAGGGCATTATGTAGTAATATGAACAATAACATTCTATTAATATAGCAAACATAAAAAAGAGAATCGTCTACGGAGACGGTTTTTCCTAACACTATTCGAGAAGTGATGCACGCGGCATTTAAACCCAAAACCTACGGGACCTACCTATTTACCTAACTACCTAACCGAGCACGCTAACCACTAGCCCAAACTGACTATGTAGATATGTCATACTATAATTCCATAATAGTTTATTTTACGATAACAGTAAAAGGAGTGATGCGAAAGGGTGATATGTGGAACCAATATTTAAAGATGATTCTGGCAAAAACTTCGAATTGAAATTCGCCGACCTTATACGACATCTCCCTGGCACAGAAGTGACTTTAACTCAAAATTCGTAAAATCAAAATAGCGGATTTAATATGCCGGTCGAAAAAGCAAAAACTGACTTTTCTCCCGACTTCGCTAAAATAACCCCATTTCGTGTCTGCAACGCGGGCGGGAAATCGCTCATTTGTTACGAATGACGTACGCATGCGCAGTCCGCTTTCATTACCTCCCAAGGGAGGTAATCATCGTACTACGCATGCGTGTCATCATTTGTTAAAAATCAGCTTATTCTCCGTCCTTGTTGCACACACGAAATGTGGTTATTTTTTTAGCGAAATCGGGAGAAAAGTATAGTACGTTACATGGGAGGGGCGCGACTTTTCACTCTCGGTGAAAAGTTGCACTTCCCTCCCTCGTAACGTAATGTAGTATTATTTGCATAAAGTTTATTTATTGTAAAAATCATCTTTGTCCGCCACCTTGAATGCGATATTTCGATTTTATAAATGATATTTTTAATTCGACGTTTGCGAATTTGAATTTTTCATTCGTAAAGTTAATATGGTGGGTTCAATAATGTCGGACGAAAATGAACACTCTTAGTTTTATTATAAATTTAAACTTCAAACTTATAACATCAACATGGCGGACAAACAATATTTGGAATGATTAAAATTCAAACAGTTGATTTGATTGACCTGACACTAGTATTCCAAGAATGCAAAAATAAGGCTATGTTTTGACACCAGCGTATCCGTGGCAGTGTACGCTGCGAGCATTGTCAATTCGACAAACCGACGAACAATTTCGATTCAAAAGATTATTTGGACCCAGACGTCATCATTTATTTCTACGGTAACAATCCATAAGTATAATAGGTATGGAATGTGATACCTGCCTGAATTCTACTTTGAGTCGCACGGGATCAATTAGGAAATGAGGCACTCGTAAGGCAAGCCTAATCAGCCTGATCTTACACCTAATACGGCGGCTCCGGATTGCGCCGTATCACGCCCTGGTCAGTCTTCCCATAATAGGGCTAACCGTGGCACTGCCTGATCGGGTCGAAGCAAGGCTTTCCATTATAGGGTTAGCCGTGGCATCGCCTGATCAGGGTCAAACAAGGCATGATAGGGTTAGCCGTAGGATTCCCTGATCGGGGCCTGATCCTGATAAGGCAAGCCCTGACAGATTTCTACCCGAGTCCCTCTCTACGAAAAAAATGTTATGGCATTATTTTACCAAAAAATGGCAATTTTTTTGTGCTATAGATAGATTTAAATTGGCAGCGAAAGGAAAGGAAATGAAAATAAAAAAGCATATTTTATTGTGGAAAAACTGGGGATCAAAAATGTGAAATAACTCGTATGCGTTCGAGAAACTCTAAATACTCTAGAAATATATCAGTGCAGAATTAACCCGCATACGATACACGTTTCGTAGCTGCAGTAAATTTCGTTCATATGTCATTTATAAAATATGAAATTAAATTAAATTAAATTATAAAACATCTATATGGGGCATTCCACCGTTTATCGGCGGGGTCGCAACCCTCATTGATTTTTTTCTTTTGAGGTTTTGTAGAGCAATAGAAAAAAACACTAGAAATTTTTTTAGATTTAAAAATAGTATATTTCGATGTAAGAGGCCAAAGGAGCGTTTTGAGTATTGCTCGCGCAAAAACAGCACGGCTTTGCCGAGGCTTCATACTGTCTTCATACGAGCAATGCGCAGAATGATCCGTTGGCCTCGTGTATCGAACCATATTTTTCTTTACGAGTCAAAATACGAGTTTGTCCGACGTTTACAGACATGCAAAATAAGCTGCAACTTCAAGCAGAGAGCAAAATCCAGGGAACAGTGTGCAAAAAGAGGGAACCAGTGCGCAAAACATTTTGCGCACTAGTGCGTCAACCGGCCATTTTGCATGTCTGTAAACGGTGGGCAAATGAGGATTTTGCATGCACGAGTAAAGAAAAAAAAATGGTGTTTTTTTAATTACCTAAAATCTGATTTTCTCAAAAAGTATGTCGACGATTTTTTTTTCTTTTTTTACAGTAAATTCTGTGTCCAAAAACAAAATTTTTGTGCCTAGGCCCAGAGTGGGGCGAGGCCTAGATTAGCAGCTAAAAATAAAACAAAATTTTTAAAAATGTAAAAGAATACCCTAAACTTGAATCTCTCTAAAAATATGTCGATGATTTTTTTCAAGAGTTTGGGACTAGAACGAAAATAGGGGGCAGTTTAGAATAGCAACTAAAAATAAAATCCCCTGTAAAAGAATTTTATTTGTGGTACCCGAATGAATCGGCCACCCGTACACCCTTAATAAGACCCAAGAAAGTGTTATTTTTCGATTTTTTGTTGTATTTCCATCATAATTAATTTTCATAGAACCATGATTCTAATTCATATATTATAATTATCATTTCTCTTAACGCTCTACGAGTTAGTTGAAATAGTTTGTGCTTGACTCCGGTCGTAGTCAGTTACCGAACGACAAACCACATATAAACAGAACAGAGCAAAGCAAAAGCGTGCATGGAGGGTACGACGCTTTTAGTGTATGTCTCTTATTCTCTGGTAGCTACTGTTCGCCGGAATCCACAGCATCTCTGGGCGCACAGCCACTTGTTCCCGTACTCGGTAGGGGTGTATTACCCGCCGCCACTTCGGCGGCTTCCTTCCTGCGGGACTTTCAGCTGAGGATACGTGGAGCGCTCGCTCGCATGTCTCTTTCGCTCTTCGTAGTAACTATGCTCTGCTATCGCCTTAACGTTCTAGTTTGAGAGCACGTATATTGCTCTCTCACTCTCGCTCTGCTCAGCCGCGGAATAGAAACAGCACGGCAATTCAGAGGAGTGTGACTATGCGAGTCCCAGGAAGCGTGTGCTTTGCTAACGATGACAAACGACCCGCTCTAAGACGCCATATTTATGCTAATCTACCCCCTTTCCCACTCCCCACTCGCCTTCCGCGAACGAGTAGTCTACCCGACCACGAGGACTCCCCGCACCCTCTGCTTCATAGCGTATACGACGTAATTCCTTCAGGAGTCGCACCATCCTTCCCTGATGCCTCCATCTCGTCGTATAGTACATTCACTGCAGCATGGCAAATTTTGTCGAGCTTCAAGCGATTGTCTTCTGACTTCTGTAGGAACAGGTTTCTGCTTCGTGGTATTTTAGATTTGCCTTTATTTTATGAGTACCAGATTGCCTAAAAAAACATCTTTTCTTTACTTGCCACAGCAAAAAAACTATAGTCTGGACTCTAATATTGATCCCCGTTAAAGGGAAGCTTCGTATGAATTTTATTAGAGTTGGGGCATCGACCTTGTATATTTTTCATTTGATTAACATGTAGAAAATCGAATCTTTCCTTTAGACGAATACCATTATTTTTTATCGTACAAAATGTTAGGCCCCATAGTGTCCGAGGTATTCAATTTTGTGCAAACAGATGTTTTTTACTTTTCCAAAAAACGGTTACCTAAGACGAACTGCCATTTTCCTTGGTAGGAAAACTGTGAAAATTTGTATAAAATCGTTGAAAGATATGTAAAAACTACCCTTCATACAATTTAGCCTCATTTGTAATTATTGTTTATATTATTATTATTTGATAATAGAATACTTATTAAAATGTCGAATAAGTTTTTTCTACTGCATATATGAGGCATTCCACCGGTTATCATCAGGTTCGCGACCCTACTATATATATTTTTTTCCTTTTGAGATGTTGTAGAGCAATATGAAAAAACACTCTAGAATTTCGTATCGACTAATTTTTTTTTTTTTTTTTTATTTACTTGAGTACGTCGGTAATTTTTTTTCTTTTTTTACAGTAAATTCTGTGTCCAAAAACAACAATTTTGAATCTAGGCCCAGAGTGGAGCGCGGCCTAGATTAGCAACTAAAAATAAAATAAAATTAAAATTAAAAAAAAATAAAACCCCAAACTTGAATTTCTCTAAAAGTACGTCGATGATTTTTTAAAAAATTTTATGGTAAATGCTGTGTCCAAAAACGAAATTTTTGAGACTAGAACAAAAATGCTTAGAATAGTAGCAAAAAAAAATTAAAATAAAAAAATAACAAACATGTTTTAATATTATTTGGTAATTAAATTACAGGAATTCCATCCCCCATTTTCGTTCTAGTCTTAAAAATTTTATTTTGGAACTCAAAATTTACAAAAAAAAAAATTCAAATTTTTGAAGAATCTAAAAAAAAGTTCTAGAGTATTTTTTAATATTGCTCTACAATATCTCAAAAGGAAAAAATGTGAGGGTCACGACCCTGTCGATAACTAGTGGAATGCACCATATATAATCGGGATTTCCGATTTATACTATAATATTGAGTGTAGTAAAAAGATAACAACGTATGAATTTTTTCTAAGAGGTAGCGTGATGAATTCACACACCCACCCGATTTATAACAAATCGTTACAAATGGAGAAAATAAAAAATCTTCATTCTACCTTTTACAAAAACCCGCACAAGCAACTGAACGGATTTAAGTCAACATGGTAAAACTAGACACAGCAAAATCGACGTAACACCAACTCAATACATTATATCTTTGCCGCGGCTTGACTCGGCACAGCAAAACTGTATCATGGCTCAATTGGATACAGCAAAACTCTGTCATGGCGCATCTCGATACGACGAAACGCTACCATAGGCAAGACTGTATGATGGAACCGAACGCAGCCCAATTCAACATATGCTGAGCAGCCTGTGAACGAGCGTTCACGCAACTGAACGCGTATGCTTTATCCTGTGGCGCGTATCGAATTGGGTGTGTTTTCAATTCAGGCCAGGGTGAGTAATGTTTTTGTAAAACAATTGTCTTAGTAATTAATATGTTTTTTATAGGTTATAAGAAAAAAAATGTACTGACAGCTGGAGGTAAAAGTTTGAACGACATTTGCGGACAACAAATGGTCTTAACTGAATTTATTTGGCTCCATCGACGAAATTTTTGTTCAGTGCCGAAATTGTCAGTCTATCGCGTCCAAAACCTTCTTTTAGTCATGCCACCAACACAACTAGCAGCTATATTTGCATTTTGTCGCTCATACCCCACGGTTTACGTCGTTCGTTCAATTTTCTCTCTTTCTTCGCTCCACTTCCTCGACGAGAATATGGATAGGCTCTGACAATATTGCCCGGCGCAGAAAGTCTCCCTCCAACCCTCTTAGCTTGCCACTTCGTCGCATACGTGTCTCGAGACCAAGAGATTTGATATACGCGGCCGCATTTCATATATTCCATTGTTTCCAAGTTTTCGGATCCATTTGTAAGATTAAATTTGTAATGCGCGACGCTCTCACTCTGTCCCGTCGTACCCTCCGAGCCCCCTGCGAAACCTGCGGTTGCGGAATCTCTCCTCGTAGCCGCGCCAGCCGCGAGTCGACGGCATATGGCCGACCGGTCAATTTCCACGCGGAAGTGCTTGCTTTTGCCAGACCGACGCCGTCCGTTTCTACTTCGTTCTTCTCGTCGCAGTTGCTGACGTCGAAGGAGACTGAGGAAGGGAGTAACTAGCCCTTTACATTTCTATCCAACGCAGCCTGAAAACTGTTCACGACGCGAGCCAAAATCTGGAAATGCCATAAAAAACTGTACTTCGTCGATACGATATTGTACTTTTCAAAATTATATGAATTTGCATGCTCATTTCAAAATGCCCAAGTATTTTATACATTTTGTTTCAGATTTTTAAGCTTCTTTCATATAATTTCATGAACATTTACCGTATAATTCACTTAATTGGCTTTTTTCCCGATCATTATATGTAGCTTTTATTAAAATGTCTTGAATTTTTAAAAAATAATTACGGAGAAACACATTTTTATAGAAATCTATGAAAATGTTCTTGTAATATTGAGAACGTACATTTAATGCAATCAAAAATAAATTAAGGATCGTACTTTTAATTTTTTTCGCCGAATCCTTCGCAACCTTCAATTTAAAAAAATGCTGCCCACACACACACAAGACGGCCGAAAGTCAAGAGTTGCTCACTGTGTTTATACACATGTCATTCATGTGTTGGTCAAACTATACACGTGCCCTCTATACAACGGGAGTAGTAACTTAGTCGCGCGCATTAATACTCTATACATCTTGCCTGCATAACCTCAAAGTTTATTTACAATTGATGTATGCTAAAGTTTAACAGTTAAGATAAATCAGTAAGTGATATATACTCGAAAACATACTAATAAAATTAGGCTTCCATAATCAAATTAATATTTTTTAGAAAAGTAGTGTCTATTCAGATGTATTTGATTTGATGCCTGCCCCCGACCAGCAACACTCGCTTTGCTCGTGCCGCAAATGCTGGGGCAGACATCAATATCTTTCAATACAAATATGCAATTTTTTCGTACTTTCGGCCAAGTATAAAGAAAAATAGTATACACTACACAGGCAGAAATTTGCACTCCATGATGCGCGCAGTGCAGGAATCTCAACTTTCTGCCCTTGTAGTGTAATATACTATTTTATTCAAAGTACATTCATATGTTTAACATTGTATTATTGTAAGTTGCTATCATAACATAATAATTATTTCAATAATTTTACTATATACATTCATGTTCATAGCGGATTTTGATGTTGTTTGCGTATCTAAACCCAAAATGAATTCTTGTTATTTCTCAAATTTTTTTTTTAGCTTACACAACTTCGTGTCAGCAACATACATCAGCGGAATGTGACAACTCTTTCAGCAAATTATATCTCGATTGCATTGAAATCTTTCATATAAATTTCGTCACGGCAGGAGAGTAGCATGAACAGCGAGAATACGCGGGTACGCGCGAGTTATTCGCGGCGAAATGACTTCCGGTTGAGCGGTCGGACATTGTCGATAACGGGCATGTCGCGTCCACAGGAGCGAATCCGATATCGTGCCCGCGCTCGCGCTCGAGGCCCCTGCGTCATCCTGCCCCCTCCGTACCCATGACCATTGTCCCTTTCATTGTTCGTCGAAAGTTTTCGCGTAACCCGGACCTCCGCGGTGCCCGATTACCATATGAATTAAAGTAATGTGAATTACGAGAAATGTGGCCTGCTCTCTCAACTACAGACCTTTACGCCGTACCTCTTGCTAGAATCTCAGCTCTTCAGCTTAGTTGAGGGTAAGCTAAGCGAGCCAGGAATAAGCAAAAGACACTTTAATTTCATGGCATTAGGTGCATTAGATGAAGGAATCTAGTGGGTCAAAATTACTCGTAAGGGACTCTTACCTGTACATAGTTTTTATGTATGACCATTGCAAGTAACATTTCTGTTCGTTTAACAAAAATGGTCTTAAAATATCAAGCTTTGAATTCTGCATTAATGAAGCTTTCACTTTTGTAAGCCTGCCATACGCATCTGCATATTTTTCTAAAGAACTTTTGCCGATGTTTTAGATTATTTTGTGTGTCATAATATGAACAACCCCATTTTTTCATAGAAACGAAGTTTCTTTTTGGGAAGCGAAAATCGACGTCTTCTTCTGTCTTTCAGTGTTGCTCTCGATACTGACTTAGAATCAGAAGGTAGTTTTCAGATCTGGATCCGTCGTGACGCCACTGCTGGCTTTGGTCAGATAGTTTAATGTGAATTTATTGCGATCGCGATTAATTCTACGGTGGCGGCGAGAGAATAGCCGACCGAGTCGCGTGCTCCGGGCTTGAACCGTCAAACCGATAGGCATGGTGGAGCCTGGTAGGGGTGCTCGGATATATGTGGTCTGCCTCGCTTAAAATTGTCCTCAACAACGGTCCACGGGTAGAGGGAGGAGATCCGAGACAGTGAATAGGAATCTGGCACGGTCGTGCATCAGTGTTTTAAACCACTGAGAGACGTACATCCCCTGCATGAAGGGAAGTATGTCGTATAGATCGGCAAAGTGATAACACCTTATGCGGTAATTCAATCATCCCCCACAAACCCTCTGCTCTATACCGCTGCTACGTTCGATATATCTGTTTCATCCCTAGAGATTTGAAGGAAAGCGTTACCGTTTAATTCGACAAATCCTTGATAACGTTATTTCTTCTTTGAGCTTTAGCACTTTTTGAAAATTTATTGCGCCCGAAGTGGCATATCTGCTGCGAAGAGCAGTATAGAATTCGTGGCTGTAAAACGGGCCAATAAACATTTTTTTAAAGCTTAAATGTTTTCAGACTCTAACGCGAATTATAAATCGTTCTACACTTCTTTTGTTAGAAGTTGCGAGTTTTTTCTGAAGGAGTTAATTTTTTTTCAACTTTATCGTGAAAACAATGAATAACATTCAAATTATTGGGCGTGATTACTATGGAAAAATGAGATAATAAAAAAATCTGTAATGTATTTTAATGACACTCTACTCATTCTCGGATCAAACGACGAATGAGTGCGTTAATACAAAGTGTAAACGGCTCCGAATAAATGTGGACAGAAAACGTCGAGCGACGGGAATAACCGCATTGTCCTATACGTACGTACGTAGGCACAATGTCGAGCGGCTGTGGGAATAGGCTGGCGCATTAATTTCTAGAAATTATCAGAGGTGTAACTCATTCGGGGAGGGTCCGGGTCACGTTCGGGTTCGCGACCACTGCGTGTTAACGCCGTTGTTATGCCCCATTATAGTATGTTGCCACGTAGATGGCTATGTGTTTTACACATAACCCCTCTGCGTGAAAACCTTCAAGCTAAAGTATGTTCACAGCTTTGAACGGTTAAACAGTGCATGTATTTGTCAAAATGCAGTATTCTGTTCAATTTTGAAAGGGGGTACCTTGATGAAACAAAAAAGAACACAGTTATGTTTTATTTAGTTTTCATCCAATTTATCTGGTCAATCAGTGGCCCATATCATGTGGAGAACCAAAAAGTAAAATATATGTCTGCAGACTTAAAACGTTTTTCTACAAGTTGAGGAATACAGTAGCATACAATTTTTTTATTTGAAATTCATTGGTACTGGCTACGGTTGAACTTACATGAGAACCGTACAGTCGAAGAGCTAGCGGTTAAGGGTCGCCACAATAGGATAAGAGTAGAAGTAAACGACGGCGTCACCGTGCATAACGAATCGCAGTGAAAATTGATAAAATATCATTTAATCCACGAACTCCCTCAATCCATCCCCTCGGAAACCGGCAACCGAGATAGCATTACTAATTTATTTAAATGGACTTATCTTTCCGAAGCTCCCGATAGGAATGTAAATTGGAAGACTCCTGCTGCTACTGCAGGAGCCTCGAATCAAGGGGGTAATGGCACGAGCAAGATAAAGGTATTTTATTGCTTTGCGGTTCAACATATTCAAGTAGCTGCCAGTCGACGCAGCTAGAATTGTATACCTCAAATATAGGGTACGCTACCCCTACCCTATATCGTGGTTTTGTTCAATCCGTTTCATTATCACAGTATCTTAAAGGCACCGAAATGGACAATTTATCTATTCGTTATTTTTTTCTTTCGCGTAGAGGAAGCTTTATTCTCGTAAAAACAAATTTTTTAAAATATATTCCTGTCGATATACTTGAAATTTTCTGAAACGTCGGGAAACGTGGTCTACAAA
Organism: Ephialtes manifestator; assembly: GCA_963970395.1. Classification (NCBI taxonomy): domain Eukaryota; kingdom Metazoa; phylum Arthropoda; class Insecta; order Hymenoptera; family Ichneumonidae; genus Ephialtes; species Ephialtes manifestator. The sequence continues at coordinate 28,944,380 of OZ019968.1, forward strand.
AAGTAGAATAGTGAAGTAAGCGGTCGTAAGTATTTAATGGTGTTGAAGGTGGTGCGACTGGGGATCGGCAAATACCAAGATAGTCAGGAGGATGTTTTTAAGGAACATACATCGTTCACCTCACTTTTAGTTTTAACCACGACTTTTCGGTCTTAGGTGTGCTAGAAACTATTCGTTACTAATTTCTAAAATTAAATGTACACAGACTATCCAAAATATTTTAATTTGAGTATTTAGTAACGAAAAGTATGTATAGAATGGAATTTGAATGATGATTTTATGGAATTTTTTAGCGTACTACTACCCATGTGGGAATTCTGGTATACAGTCGGAGTTACCAATACGGTGCAGCACTAAAACGGACTCGGCTGCCAAGCGTTGTCGATCAGTAGTGTCTCAGCACTAATTGAATACTGGCCTTATTATGCACCAGTTCAGACAGCCACTACTTTCAAGTTAAAATAAACAGTACTCAAGTGAGAGTCGTCTGAGTACTGGCCGCAGTCCAGGCCGAAGCTTGTTTTATTGTTGGTAAGCTAACTTTGCCAGTGTCAGTCTGACTTCCGCATGAATCGTCGAAGTGCTGGGCGTTGAATAGGCCGAAGCTCTACTTATTGCCGGCAAGCTAACATCGTCAGTATCAGCTTAACATATGGCAGAGTACTGAGGTCATACTGCCCCGATGTTGATAGTACCGTGCCGATATTGGCGGATAAGCGTTGGACCCGTGTGATCATTTCCAACTGGTCCCAGCATTAAGACAGAACTGGCATCTAGTACCGGCATCTTGGCAGCGATACTGCACTAACACCGAGCTTGATTGAGATTCCCACATGGGTAATTGTGGTTGTTGTATATTATTCCATCGTCGCACATCTATATTGTATATCATGGATATTGGCCGATCCATCGTCGCACATCTTCAACACTATCGTCCAAAACAAATATCCGATGTGTGTGTATGTAACATGAGTATAAAATTAATAAAGCTTCCATAACTAGAGAACGGATAGGACTATTAGTCTTACCCGTTCTCTAGAGTTGGCTTTTTATAAGTGACACCTCTATCCCCACTCTTAGAAATCCCCAAGCGATATAGTAAGTCAACCTCACGATCTTCAAACTTCTCCAGACGTTTACTTGCGACCACGGTTGATTGGTACTGAATTTGTGCAGAATCGACGAAGCGATTAAAAAGTTATGACTTTTTTCTTTCGCAATTTGCTAAAAATTCTACTAGCGCAAAAATAAAAATAAAATTTCATGAAATGAAAATCAACGTAAAATTTTAAGATTTCGAAGTGAATATTTATATATAATGAAATAACTATTTCAGCTGGTTAGTGTTAGCTTAGGTCGGGACTAACAGTGTGAATAAAAACTATAGAATTACGTTCCTGATTCCATAAAACTTCCTCTATGAGGAAGCCAAAATTGATCAGCATAGTTACTCAGAATCGTAGATTTGTCAAATATGAATAATAATGAGGAAGCAATGTGTAAGGTTGGACTTTGCACCGATTTTTATTATTTCTTGATCTTCTATTTAAAAAACGCAAATGATTTGAAGTAAAAATTGTACAATTAATTAATTTATTGACCACGAGAATCTTATAACGTTCTCGTAGTTTTTATATTTCTGAAATTAGAAAAGGTGGATGTTAGTACAAAAATAGAATATATTGTTTCCGCTTTCAAGATGAATATATAGTGATTGTTGCACCCCTTAAATAACGGTATGGTAACGCAAAAACTGTCTTGAATTCTTTAATGAAACCCAGAGTTGCGTGGATGCTTCGTATGCGATAAATTCGCAGCTGGGCAGGTAGTGTTGAATATGAGTGGACGAACGTCCGCTTGTCGGTCGTTGGAAGGTTATAAAAAAAAATAGGAATGACGTGAAAAAGAGACAAAAGGCGGGTGTTCCGACAGACAGAAAGGTATGAGAAGGGAAAAAAGCTCGTGAATGTGCAAAATAAAAATGGGCAAATATAGCCCACTCGTATGATATAAGCAAAGAACGCAGTGCGTCGAAACTGCTGGAAACCACCACCGCTGGTCTGCAACGTGTCCAGCAGCACCAACGGACGAAAAACGCGGTGCACAACCAGCGTGTGAGCGCTTTGCCTCTTGCTCGCAATAATTTCGCGAACGAAATGTCAACCGCGAAGCACCCATTGTCGAGTGTTGCGAAGCGACGAAATATCACCCAGTAAATCAAGGTGCTCGGCTGGTTCGCCCAACGAGAGTAGTGGCCTTCCGTCCACTCGAGTGGTGCAGCGTCCGCACACTTCCGTTTTTAATCACTGGACTGTCGCACGCGAATACGGGACAGCCCACATACCATGTAACCACAACGAAATGTGTGTACCATCTATATGACCGAATCCGCGCCACCCGCAAAAAGCTTTTGTGATTACTGTATACAGTTAAAAATAATTGTTTAAAAGTTTTCGTAAGTAACATACCTGCTGTGCTAATTTGAAGGAATTTTTTTGTGTGTTTGTCAACTTTTATGCGAAAATTGAATAGTGAATTCGGTGACTTCACTAATGCTTTTTGTGTGAAATCAAACCTGAGAAAAAAAATTTGTAGAACTTACCCTTTACTAGTTGTGAAAATAGAAGTGGCAAAAGAGATTCATAGAATTTACACGTATTTACACATAAAAAGAAATACGAACAATGCAATTTCAAGGGAAAGTAACACATTTTTTTCGGTAGATGTGACAGAAAATATTTCGTAAACGGAAAATATAAAAATAAAACATATTTTTTTACTTTTTGTGTCAAATCAACAATAATGTTCGGTGAACAGAAAAATGCTCTTACAAGTTCCTAAATTTCCATTCATTTTTTCCAGTGTACGTTGCGTGATATAAGAAATTAAAAAAATGAGAAATCTATTTAAACAGTGGAAAATCATGCTTTCCGCGTCATATACCGAAGCTGTATTTACAATTTTGGTCCTCCATTGCTGTTCTGGTTGCAGAGACATCGTTTTTTTTTTTTTGGCGAACCATGTTTAATCGAGACATGAACGACCAGCACGAGTTTCGCATATGCTAAGCACGAGCCCTCTGGGAACCCGACACTAAGAGTTTTGTGTCTCGATTTGATACGGAAAAATGACTACTATAGTTGTTACATTATAGATAGGTACATACTCCCTGTAAACACGTCTAGTTTACGGGGTGAAAATGCGGCCGAGGGATTATCGTGAGACCAGTGGGAGATGCGTGTTCGCAGTCAAGTTACATAATCGACTTGAAAGTCCGTGGCGAATTGGCATCGAGGTGACGTTGGGACGATTGAGGTCGCCAGTTAACGTGGCTATAATGCGTCGAGAGCATAATCCGGTTCTTGTCGAACCAATGTATTTATGGGATTTTCTATATACATGTATATATATATATATATTTTTTTTTTTAACCAATTTGAACCGTACTGTAATATTAATATAAACAATGTTACGATAGAAAAATCTGCTTAAGGGAACGACCATGTCTTGTTTAAAGAAGAACAACTTTGACTTTTTATGCATTAAAAAACTTCATAAGACATTAGAATAGAAATTTGTTTATTTAACTTCTGAGAAAATTTAAACACTAACAATAAGCCAAGGAAATATGAAATGTAATGTAAAACGTATTCTCTGACAGTTTAGTCACTATGATTAAAAATAAATATTTATATTCACTCCCAAATGTTCTTGCCCACTACAACCATTCTTCTACAGGTTTTCTGCACAAGCAGCTGTAGACCTCATAAAATTAAACGCAAAATAAAGTGCTTGAATGAGTAAAAATTAAATAAATAAATAATAGTGACTGACGTAAAAACCATCATACAAAAAGAACGAGAGAAAAGCGATCCCCTTGGTAACCCTGGCTGAACTTAGATTTAAATGAAATGATCCTCACTATGACTCGGTCACAGTAAAGTATAGAATAGATATTTCGTACTCCAGAGAATCTAAGCATGTCGCACAATGCGTACTGCCTTCTTCTTTCTCCCGAGTGAATCTCGAAACATCGTCGTGACTTAATGTCTCGGAACGGACGCCATATTAGCATGTCCGCATCCAATCGTCGCCCACGTGGCAGCGTGGAGATGCCGTGGCGAATCCGGCCCGAGCCTATGACATTGTCATTATTTCAGTGACAGAACAAGCATGCGCGCGATTCTCCACGGCAGGGCAGCGACGCGGTATATATCGCTAACAAGGGTGGGAAGAGCGCAAGCGAGAGGGTGTATCGGGGTGTAGAAACGGGAGAAAACGAGAGATGAGCTTTCAAGAGAAGGGGAATAAAGCTGGTTTGGTGCTCGAGGCAAGGGAAGAGAGAACAGTACATGCCACTGGCCCGGGGTATGATGCTCGATGTTATTTATCTTTATGGACCTTGGCCAGAGGGTAAGTACACTTACTCGCGGTGAAGCGAGCTGGCCCGGTAGGCGAGGGTCTTTCGAGGACGAACTTAAGCCCTCGCGGGTGGTAAGAGATTGCTTGTCGTATTGGCTGTGGTTCTTCAAGGATTAGGCAGTATCCGTTTAGTGAAATCCTTTAGTAGAGCCTCTCGAGGAGACTCAGGGACCAATCGTCGTTACGCCTCTAAGAAGATTTTGAGGTGATCGAAGGGGCTGCTATTGCATTTCAACAGCATAGATGTACTTCAGAATTGTCATTATTTGTCTGTATCAAAGCTCTAGTTCATAGTATTTGCACAGACAAAAGTCACAATGATACATTGCCAGTAATCACCTATCATATTTTCCATGGGTTATTGACTATTAGTAGTTCTTTTTAGAAACACTCAATTCGCCTGAGAAAATCTTCCAAGAAATATATTGGAACAGGCAGCAAAATTAATATCTGTTTCCGCGTGTAATCGGCTTCCGGTGATTTAAAGGCTCGAGTAGTAGTGGTCGACAGGCAACGTCCGAGATTTTTAAAGACCAGCACGATTCCATGTTGCTCATGGGAACGTCGTTTTGTCTATATGTGAAGGGAAGGGAGAAGGAATATCTTGCAAATAAAAAATAATTGTAAATTATTTTTGCATATTCTTTTATTTGTTAACAGTTATTTTTGATACATACAGTACTTATTTACAATGATATTTACATTCAGGTGATACTGTCGTACCTTTAATAATATGCCAACGTGTAGCAAATAAAATAATTATCTGAAAATTGAAACAAAACTTTAATATGTTCTTATACTATCGTATCTCACTTTATAATACTTATTTGATTCAAATACTTTACACGACCGGCGCTTCAGGGATGATACATAAAGCCCGATCTTTAAGTCCATCAACATTTTTCCTCGAGAAAACAATTTTTACATCAAAAAGGATATCGTAATTACATCAAGATATTGCATTTTTTTTTTTGGCAAAACATGACTCTGGCATTATTCCATTATATAACGCTAATATATACATCTTTGGTTTTAAATATTTTATAGAACTGTACAAAATTCCGGTGAATTCCAGTCGCAAGTATTACTATAATAGTTGTAATAAGAAACCTTTACATATAATTTGTTTATACGTGAACGCCGCCTGGATGGATGAACCTTGAAGTTTAGAGCTAATTATTAAGGGTATGAAATCTATGATTATATATCGTGGGGTGCATTCGTAAGGTGTGCATTCGAAGAGAGGAATTCGAGCGGACGGGGAAAGACGATAAATTATGTGATTCCCGGATGATTTTGAACGTTTCGCCAGAGGAGTCGATTAACCCTATGTCGAGTCTGCTGAGGCTACAGCCTAGCCAAGCAGCAGCAGCGTTGAACGAGGGTTGGGCGCGGCACAGGTCGGAGTGTATTTAAAACGGCGGGTGAACGTCGAGTGGTGTCGGGCCGGGCACGCCGATGTGCCGTTTGAAGTTAAATGGAGTGTGAATGGCAGATAACAAACCAGCACTGTTTCCGATTACGACATTCATTGTTTCCTACCATTATGCGCGCTCCGACGGTTTATGTGTGTCGCGACGCGGTTATGGTTTACGATCTATTTATTGCCTGGTCCCGGAATCAACGGGCGAATTTACACTGACGCCTCCACCCTTATATATCATGTACCCGTTGGCCGATCTATCGAATCGGTTGAGCTACGTACTATCACACCCCAAAACCAATGATTCAAACCTTAAAAACCATCTCCACAGTTCTATGTATCAAAATCATACAAATCATTTTTGTTTACAATGTAGTGCTTACATACTCAATCGGGAAGTAAATCAATTGATTCGTGCCAACCGGGCGGAACGTTCCTCAATTTCACCTACCTAATATTGACTAGACAGGGAATCTGCCTTGACAGCTTTTAAGATACTCTTGAATAAGTCGATATTTTACATGTGTTACGGTAACTATGCAGATGAATATTTTCGATATATTGTACACGATTTACATACAGTGCAGCGAGCGTGATCCTTTTTGTCTTTGATCTACGCGGAAGATAAAATCGGTCCTGCGTCCCCATTTTATTGATGAAACGCTCTTCTTATTTAATTTCTTTTAACAATCCCTCTGTTTCGGTTATTCGGCCACCCTTATCAACATCCTCTAGGTAGAAAAACGGCTTAATTCTCAAATGAAAAACCGGATGGTACCTGATGTTCGTCTCGATTGGCCTTGCGCCGTCACTTTCCGTGAACAGTAGCCGCTCTTCGCTTGATCTCGACTTGATCGACTATAGCGTCGCTCTCTTTGTCCTGATGGGCTGTCATGTGTCTGGTGAGATGATGCCGCTCTCTGAAGCTCTCGTCGCAAACGGGGCATCGTAATTTCTCCTCCCTTCGACGTCTGGCAGCTTCACCAGCGTTTTCGTTTTTGTGATGTGATCTCATATGATAAACTAGGTCGGACGTCATGCGAAATGAGAGGTTGCACTTGGCGCAGACGTTTTGAGCCGGAAGGGTAAGCGCGAATGAGGGCGGAAGAAGACCGGCTACACCGGCAGCGGTAGCCAAGAAACGGGGTCGAGTTAGAGCCTCAGCCATAGGCGGGAACACGGTCATGGGATTGTAAGGGATATTTGGGTAAACTGGTGGATGTTCCGGCCGGAAACCGGCTACCTTCGTGGGACTTTGTAACTTAGGCGGTTGAGCTATCTGCGGAATCTTAAGATTGTCTAACAAGCCTGCTTGATGTCCTTCCGAACTGACAAGAAATGGATAGTTCATTTTAGCAGCTGGAAAGGATGCATATTTGTAGCCAGTTGCAGGAGGCAGTGGCCCGGTTGCTGGCGGACTAACGCTGCTCTGATAGCTTCCCCGATCTGGTGAAATGGATGACCTTGGCGATGACTGACTATCGTCAAAAGTGCCATTCCTCGAAATGCCGCTAAGGCTAACTTTAGTAAAGGCGCTGCGAGTTTCCGTTCGTCTGGTTGGGCACATCATCGCGTCGAAAACTTTCCCTCCTGGAAGACTCGAGAGTTCTACAGATTCCGTGAGTCTTCCGATGACATTTGGATGTTGGCTGATATGTTGCTGAAATATCGGTGGACTTGGACTCTTTCCGACGGGAGGTTGGCTGGTGTATCTTCCGACTTCCGGATCTGGTGACAGTCCTGGCAACGTTGGTGTTAATGTTCGTGGTGATAGATAAGGTGGACTCAGGGAGTTGTCAGTGCAATGAAGAAGTCTTCTTCTTTCAGCGTCAAAGTGTTTGATGGTTAGATTTTGTGGAAGTCTGTCTTGAATTTCGGGGCGATCTTGAATGAGATCCGTCGGTTCTTCGCGCGCCCGATCTCCGCGTCCACCGTCGGTCAACCGATCTGTTGAAACCAACCGCAATTTTTCGTACTGACGACGAGCGAGTTTTTCGTCCGGTGCCACCAAGAATGCAACGTCAAAGGAACGCTTACTCGCACGTTGCAGAGGATAAGACGCGTCGACGGGCAACTCTGTCCTCACCGTTGCTACTAGTGATGTCGTTGTTGAAACAGTTGAACTCGCAGGGGCGGCACGTTCGATGCCTCCCGAGCGGTCTTCCATTGTCATCGTGATAAGGCGATCTGGACACTTAGTCTAAACAGAGAATAATACGAATGTGTCATTAAATCAGCTACGTTTTTAACAAGTTCTCTGTAGATCAACTTCAAATGTATCTAACGCAAACAATTGCACATTAGGTCATGTCCTCAACGAAAGTCGATCCGGCAATCATTTAATATTTATGACCACTTTTAAGCCGTGTATTAGCCCTCAAGTTTTGACATACCAAAGGAAATTACTTGCACAAAAGTCAAACAGTGTCAACATCGAAAGTTCTATGCGTGATATTTTGTACTGTTTACGCCACTTGTTATAGATGTGCAAAAGAAACTAGCTTACCTTGGCACAATGTCGCGATTGTCCACAGATGACCCACACTCCTATCCTCCTGCACTTCTTCGGATATATTGTCGTTTCAGCAATTGATAGTTCCACAAGCAATCACTGTCAGGCTACCAAAAAAGTCTTTTGTCTCGCTAACACTGAACTTCTAGTTCGATAATTTTCACGAAAATCTCATGAGCCACAAGCGAAGACCACCAGTCCAATGATATTTTTTCGGATGACACTGGAGATTTTGAATGGGTGACACGATCTGGTTTGAATCTGACGTCCCGCGATTATGACCCGGACCGACGATGGTCCACGTTCGAATGAGCTTGCCGCGCTAGCGCATCCCCGTATTTAGGGGTTTAACGCCGCAGGGTTGTTGGCAAGGGTGCAGGTGGAGGCGGCCGAGGGTGGCACGGGCCAATCGGAGCTTCACCCCAGCCACATGGGGTGGAGCGTCGGCCACGGGGGTGAACATATTCGGGAGTCGGGATGCGTCTGTTAGCTCGACGAGGCCACGCCTACATATTTCAGGTTCGACACATGTGTCGATGTGCGTTCGCGAACAGCGAGCTTGCAAAAGCTCGACTCACCTCGTTCCTCGTCTGTTCCAACGTCCTGCGCAACGCGGGAGGATCCTGCGCTGTTCTCGGTTGCACCCAAGCTTCCTATAATGGGAGCTCACCATAACGCCACCCTTGTTCTCACTATGCACTGACACCACCACTGAAACACCTATATAAATCAATCTGACGAACGATCGAGAATATTTTCGGCCTCGCTCCAAGATTATTTGACAATTGTTTGTCTCTGTTTTTTTTAGTTTGATAAAGTGAGAGGTGGTTACTTTTTATGTTCGTCTATTCTTATCGAACGGTTGAGGGTCTTGTAAAGTAAATACTCCAGTAATTGAAAAAATCCAGAAATTAAAAATAGCTTTTTGAGGATTGATGAGAAATTGTGATGATTTCTTTTGATTGAAGCTTATTATTGGATTTGAAATTGGTATATATTCTGTATACACATATATTCGGTATATATATTGGTATATATTATATCTTCTCAATGTGCTTTTATTTCTATCGTTGATGTCTAATTTCGATTAAAAGTGGCGGTAAAATTGGCTCGATCATTTACTGGTGATTCAGGATTTTTTATTTTAGTTTTTTTCCACATTTTGCTACAAAAGTACGATCTTTTTGTTATGTCATATGGCATCACATGATTCAACGTGAAGCTGTTTGTTAAAACGTTCGTGCACTGTTTAAAGACATTCGCCCGAGAATTTGTGATGTATGTTGGATTGTTGGAAAGATGAAAACTTCAAGATTCTGTGTGGAGTACTATTTCATTTGGGGGAACGTGAAGAAGATTTAAGCTGGCCAAGTGTTAACTCAACTGCACGGGACAGAAGGTACCGACGAGATTCTTATAGATGATCATTGCTCTTCGGATTATCCAGACGTGTTATCGCATTTTTCGTGGTTTTAGCCGGTGAAAATATTAGATCTGTCTCCTAGCTGCTGGTTCTATATTAGATTCTAGCAAAACTCATCCAAACCCATTTATTTCAATTGCGGTTCATTGCAACATGTTATTTTTGTGAAATGTTAATTCACAAGATTTTTATTTCTTTTTGACGCTGCGTATTGTAACATCGTTCAAGAAAACAGAGCTTTGCGAAAAAACGAGCTTTACTTGCGTAAAGGAACCAATAAGTGATCAATCATGAGCGGGCAATCCATTTTCCCAGCCATGTGAGACCCGTCCAGTTCTTACGGGTCGCTCGAGGCTTTCGGGAAAACCAACAGGGAACGCCCGAAGGTGAAAGGACATTAACTTCTCGATTGCGGACGGGAAAAAGTTGTAATTACTTTTCGATCGGCACGCGAGAACTCGTTTCACTCTTTTTGTCTTTTTCCATCTTTTACCCACCCTTTATCATTTCTTCAGAGGATGCACGGCCGATTTCTAATTTAAAATATAAGGACCACCCTCGTCCTTACATTTTATGCGAATAATCACGCCATATTTCGGTGAGCTACGAATCTCCTATCACAGACTCAAGCAGATCAAGAATTCAATAATCCTATTTGAGTATTACTTTTTCTAATAATATAATTTGGAGCTCTATGTAACATTGATAATAGCTATGGCTTCGCCACGCGCCTAACTGCAGGATGTTTAGGGCATTCGTTTTTATCTTTTCCGAACCATCCCTGAATTAAACAGATACGATAAATCTGAAATAATCCATTTTTTAAATATATTCTTGCTACGGGGAATAGGCCGTTTAATGATGCCGGATGATCCTGTTAAAAGACCCATTTGTCTTCATTGAATTTCGAAATATCAGTCAATGTATCTGAAGATCTACGAACTAATTCGCCGAGAGGTCGAATCGGCCGCGTTGCATGCATGTAGACAGAGGGGCTCATACGTCAGAAGGGCGCATCACTAGCGGCACGTGCCTGACACGCGTACGCAGTTAACACACGTTATGACGTACGACCTGACGTTCAGATCTCACCACCTAGTATGCACACCAAATATCAGAATTGTTTAATATCTGGTTGACTCTGGTCCAGTATTCATGTATGACAAAGAGGCTCTTAAGGTCGTATAGATAAATGCAAATCCACCATTCACCCCAATTTTTCGAAATGTCTCTATCGCTTTATTTATTTGATAATTAAGTTGTTGAAAAAAGCATTTATAAATTCTTTTCTTTTAATCGAAAATTTGTGATGAAACACATGAACTGATATATTTTGTAGAAAGGCAGTGTGAAGAATATATGCTGTGAATATATTCCATTCTGTACGTTGGTACATATTTTACGCCGTGGCATTTGTGGCAATGAACGAGTTCCAAGCCAGGAGAAAAGATCCGTTGACAAATTGAATGTGTGATGAGTTCAGAGGATTTTTTTAAATAAGGGGGCGTGGTTCCATTGCGGAGACTATGAATACGTACAATATACTCTTTTTTCACTAAAGCAGCCGGCACTGGAGCTCAACTCACCGGGCGACAGTAGATGAGTGCGAGAGATTCGGGATTTCACAGACGCTTGGGCAATTCCTTGACTTATCGTGGAGGCCATGCATATCAAGTGAGAGATCCCCTTTTCTCCTTTACTGCTCTTACCGCCACCTCTCACACTTTCCCTCTGTATTTTCCGACTTCTGTCAACAACTGTCTTTGAGCTATCATTACTGGAACTTAGTTATTTTAGATTCTTATCATATTTCGAGAGTTTATATAGGAAAGTAGTATTTATTAATGATTGCAATAATAATAATAAAACGCTACAGGTTATTTTAACGGCAACCAGAGTTTCTTATCCTGTCGTAAAAATAAAACATTAATTGAATTTATTTAATCTGTTTGATATGCGTTTATGATCATGCAGTTTAAACCGAGATTCGAGTAGTTAATATGAGAAAACGTTCTTAGTATCGAAATTCTCAGGGCTTGTGCTTATACTTCGTGGTAAATTGAGTTTGAAGTCGCGTTGTAAGACGTTAGTACAGTAAAGGGGAATGGGCCCCATTCGTGTGCCGTAGAGTACCTTATCTCTGTGCACACGGTGGCCGCGCGTGCCGTTGCTTATGCGTTACGTGAATACCTTACCTAAGCAAGTGAAAGGACGGAGAGAGGGCACAAATGTAAAGCAAGAGAGCAGGATGTTACTGCGTACCGTTACCGAGTAGTTATTATAAAAGGGGGGGAGGCACATCCCACACGGAATTAATGCGACTTGGTGATATCGGGCTGCGCTATCTTGAACCGTTTTCGCGCGAGGTCGCAAACCGAGCCGTACTAGAGTCGCGAGCCACGCGGAAAACGTGAGGCGCGTAGACGAGAAGTTATCGAATTAACGACCTACACTATGCGCACTGATTCTCTGATGGTTTTATCGTGGAAAATCGCAGGAAAATCTTATAGACTGAGTCATGGATTACGTATTATGCACAAACAAAGCGACAATTGAAAAATCAAAACGATAAAAGCAATGAAAAAATTCGGTACAATAATCCTTGGTCGTTGAAGCATTTCTAGTCTTCTATCAAAGTTGATTTCAATATATTCGTGTTTTTCTTCTGTAGAAAATATGGTTCTGATCGCGGAGCAGGTACGACGATATTAATCGCGTAATTTCGCTGCACCTGTTTCGAGTTATGACCGTCTCATTGATCAGCCCGTCGACACATATTGACGGTAGTGATACAATACACTTACCACACTGTCGTGTACAGCGTACGCCGACAGATCACAGTGTGTATTGCTATCTCCAATAGCAACTCCTACTACCCTGGGCATTGTGTGTATCATGCAACGTCGACTATCACTTTCCCTCACACGAATCAATCTCGCTCCATATCAACGAGACGCGTCCGAATATTCATGCGACATTCATCACGAGGATGACTGGCACGGGTCGTTCGAGTAGTGGGCGCCATGTGCTCTCCTCTGCGTGATGGGTGCACTTATATACACTAGCGCACCCTGCACTAACACTGTTTCCAATGCAGTAAGAGCTTCTCGTTAACGCCAATTTGATTCGTATTGATAGTTTGCCAGACTCTCTCGTCATTCTCCGGTAAGTTATACAAGCCTTACGTTTTGTTTATATGCTCTGCCATATCGAAAGAACCGTTATTAGTACAATTATCGTGACGCAAAAGTATTCTTCATACATTTTGAAAATTCTGCAAGCCGGAATTCCAACTCCATAGTTCTTCTTATTCATCTTCTCCTCTTGTTGAATGTTTTAAAGGAACTATTGATCTACACACCCGACGAAAGTAAAATTTATACGTAATACGAGATATGTTATAATATTTTTTGATGAGAAGAAATTCTTCCCGTCAAACTTCGACGATTATTTTCCCTCGAGAAAGAGATATCTTTTATTCGTCGCAGACGTCACGCGTACATTCTGGAGATATTTTGCTGAGAATCGAGAACTCCGCGTTTACTACGTATGCGTATCATCGCAAAGTGTGAGACAGCGGTTGCTTCTGGCTTACCGAAAGTGTATATAGTTATGTCGTAGCGTGCAGGAACAGGGCGGGGGCAAAAGCGAGTAGCACCAGCAGGAGAATAGCTGCTACGAGCAAGGACTTTGCCGGCTTGCGAGGCAAGTTATTAGAATGGTCCGGAAAAGATGGCGCGGAGTCGCTCCGTATTTTTATACTGTATGGCCGCTGCTTTGCATAATCCCGCACTTAGCTCGCCCGTCGCGAGATGCTGGCGCGCTATGCAGATCTTTCTGCTCCTCTCGGCAAAAGTGTACGTACCAGTAGCTCTCCTCTTTGCTTCTTCTTCTTTCTCTTCGTATTCGCCATGTCGTACTATGATCGCAAGTATGACTACAGTCGAGAGGAGCACCGCGCCGAACCTACCGGGAACGTTATGCCGTTCTTTGGCGAATGATGGACGACGCTGAGACTTGAGCCGTTCCCACTCTTTAGCTTGTTCTCTATCTCGCTGTTTTTTTTTTTCAGTCTAACCGTGATCGCCAAGTCTATACTGTTGACTATGGTTCCGCATATTTCGGACGCTATATCCATTTTGTCTCGTTATTTCTGTGGGAATTGAGATTTTGCAAGAGTCATAGATCTAAGAACGACGAATATACAAAGTAAGATTTTATTTAAAAATAGAATTTATCTGATAATTATCTTATGTAATAAAACAGAATACAAAGGAAACCAGAAAATAATTGCAAGATTTATATGGACGGCGAAGAAATAAATATAGATACTGGGAGGGAGAGGAAAACGAATTGTGCAGTTTGCAATAGCCCGATGAATTTCGAATAGAAGTGCGCGCGATCAACTTGCTGATTGAATTAGGAGGATAACTATGAATGCGAATAATCTTGAAGAGCAGACAGTAATTCGATCTTATCGTATAAAGAAATGTTGTATCAAAAGTGTATGAACCTTTTCGATGCCGAAACAGGAAAATAAACCATTTTACTATTGCTACTACTAATAGTTGTCTTATCAACCTAAATACAAAAGGAAAAGTTTGCTGATTCTGAACGCGAGGAATACAGATGAGATTGATCAGACAAACAGTAACCTTCATCGTTACAAAACATTTGTCACGCAAAAGCTCGACACGCTTCGGGAGTCTACTACAACTGGGAATTTCCGAGTTATCCCGTCCAGGATGGCAAACACAACGAATAAGAATTCTCTGCACTCGTTTGCCCCCGACTTTCCACCCGTTTCAGGATAAACGCGTCTTCTCTCGCTCATCTGTTCCGAATGCAAGAAAGAAGGGAAGAGCGAAACCAAGAGAAAGAATGTCACGTCATCAATCTTACCGCGAATCGAGCCAGGACCATCGAGACGTTCTCCCGCCGGCACTCGCAGATGTGACTTTGATTTTCTCTTTCGACATTCCCTAGAGATATACGCGGCTGGATTAAGTCGGCCTCGCCGGCTCGCTAGTAATTTGGTCGACTCCTGATGTCGAACTCTTGACATATTCCACTTGAATCGAAGATTTCCAACACCTGCGATCTTCACAGTTTTTCCAAACGGGAAATGTGATTCCTTAGACTGGCCAACCTTTCTTGTTTTTTTATACAATTGGATTAAAGATAAAATCAACAAAAATCGTATAGTACCTTACTTTCTTTGATGATCTTTAATAATCTGAGTTAAACTGTATACGGTTTTTCAGCCGACCCTGTAATCTGGTCATCATTTTAGATCTCACCCTTCCTTTATATCTTCTTCCTTCACGCTATCTGTAGATCGATTCTCTAAAATTGCTTCATACGTTCATTACTCATAAACTCCCGCTCTAAGTTTTCAGGGACTCAGATCTATGTAAGCGTTGGCTGTACAAGACTGAAGTAGTAAGTCTGCAGTCCTAGAGTTAGCAGGGTGCATGCAGTCAGTCTCTACTGTACTAAAGCCACAAAATATGCTCCGGTCTTCGAGCATGTGGCGTTAGGTATCAAGTTACTGTATCACTACCGATCGACAGATCTTGCAAGTTCATCCCATGGGATTTATAGCTCACAACTAACCACACGCATATAGCATATGCAGTCTGACGACCCTACATTGCATATAAGGAGACGATTTGAATGAAAAAAATATATACGTGATACTAGCGCAGATTAGTGCTTTTACTCAGTACCTGAATAATCCGTGTTCGATTCCTGGTGATCACAACGTATTTTATCGCTTCCAATCTTCAGACCATTCCCTCTATTCACACACACTTTGCATACACTGTCCGTTCCGATCGTTGCAGCAGTACTGTAACGCTTTCATTAATATATCCCTTCTGTATCTCTTATACTTTCTCTCATTCATTTGTTTCACTCTCTTCGCATCCTCCTCTTTCACTATGCCATCCCGATAAATAAACACGGATAGTTAAGTTATATACGATACATCCATACTAACAGCCCGAGCTAGCTCGGGGCGAAGAGCAAGAATAAATGAAAGCTAAACTTATATAAATTCCCTTTGCTATGTATATGACAAAAGAGTTATGTCCAGAGAAAACAGGAGCGGCCTGGCGTTCTTCCGGGGGTTGTGCTTCTGGGAAGCATATCCGTGGTCGGATTCTGCCAAGGCAAGAGGTAACCATGAAACGGAGAGCACTGAGCGCCTCCGTCACGGTGGATGCAGCTCGGAGATTCCGGGACGTAAAATCCGTCGGCCGTTGCAGAAACGGTCACGTTACGAAGGACCTGGGGATGACGAGGAGAAGCTCTGCGCTGTTTTGGTGTTGGTACGCAGAAACGCAGTGGCGACCAGCATAACCACGATGTTTTCTTCCTCTTTCTCGTAAGTACCTACCGCTTCGCGTAGTTGTAGAAAGGCAAAGCAGAGGCGAGCGTATACAAAGAGCATACCTTAGTTGTCCGCTCGTAAAGCAACCCCGTATGCCCGGTTGTACGCGTGTGCCTTGACTCACTCTTCCTGTCTCTTTTCCCGCTTATCCTTCTTGCAAGCTCACGTCGTGGCATCTCTCTCGGTTCTCCTCGTCGTCTCAGCTCGCCACGGTGTTTGTTAAACGGGCGGGAATATGCATGAGAAAGCGCGGGTACTCTCCGCGGCTCACCCGCCACGGAGTTATGCTACGGTGATCTTAACGGTAGCGAGAGCTTGCTACCGGACTTAAATATGGATATGTACAGAGCCTCTGTTATTATAGCGGTAATTATAGAGAATCCGGGAGGAATAAATGGCAAAACGCGGACGGCACGTGCCGTGTGCGACCCTCTACCCAGAAATCCTCTTTTTGTTTCAGAGATTACGATGATTCAGAAGGTTAACATTGATGTAGAACAAGAATGACTAGAAAACTTTTGGTTTTTATAACTCATTATTTTGTCATCAGCTAAAGCCCTGCTACATCAAGTGTATAGGGAGGAAAGCTTGGTTGGATACAAAACACCACAGAAAACGATGTATGGTTTATATAGCTTTTCTTCTGGTGGGGATAACACCCGAGATACGTTTATGCATATACGTAGGACATATGGTGGTTGGCACGGTGCTTGGCCCCTATGGGCAGGACTCGCTTACTGTACGCACCGCTACGAAAATCTTACAGTAGAGCTCTCGTGGTTCTTTCTGCATCAAGGCAGCCTGTAGCTGCAGCAACGCGACCCCCCGAGAGTCCTCATGAGTTTTCAATGAGATTAGCGGCCCATCTGTGCCGAGGGCGACCCCATCGTCATCATCGACCATGGACAAAGCTAGTCAACCTGCTCACTGCCCGTAGTCTCTCCATGGGGTCTGTCTATGTTTCTTTCTTCCTTTTTACCCCTGTTACTCACTCACTCTCCCTTGCAATTCACTCCAGTGTCGACGGTGCCTGCACCATACGTGCACTTGCTGATATAGCATATACAGTCACTGGATTCTAGTGACGGTGCGCTTGAGTAGTCGACTATGCGTATACAGATTGTACCCGCAACTCTGTGTATGCCGTCGGGACGTGTATGTAAGGTTTTTTGAACCCTCCACATCATATGGTCGCATTTACAGTCGCCATTGACCGCAAGGCTCACTGTATGCGAGCTTTATGGTTATATTTTTCATATCATATGAGGTGGAAAAAATTCGCGCATTAATCAGCTTGGGTGTGTTGGAATTAGGCGATTATGGTGCTAGTTATCGCACCTCCTATAAACGCTCAGTAAAAGCTCCGATTATAAACGTTCTATCGCCAAATGGAACCCATGGTTCATTGATTTCTTATTGATTTTGATTTAAATAACATTAGCCATTTTAGATTTTCTAAGTTATAGAACTTTTTTTATTTAACGGCACCTATTTCCAAATTTATTAGACATTCATTGAAAAGATAAAGATGAATCGCCTAAATCTGAAATGTTGACGAATTCATGATCGGAGGTCAGTAGGGGATTTCTCGATACAGAACCACAGCCCTAAAGAGAATCACGAACGTATTTGAGTCCCCAAATCGTATCGATCTTCCGAGCCGATATGGTGTACGCCGCCAAGCAGTCTGCCCACGTCCAGAGGCTACTCATTTCGACCCGTGGTGCCCCATATGGAGGCTGCCTGGCGCATATGCTACGACAACGTCGCTAACGACCTGCCTTACGGGCTTACGACATGCTAAACTATGGTTCCCTTCTCGGCCCCCCAATGAAAGTAAATAACCGTAGCGTTGTCGTCGTCGCCATGAGTAAATGGGTAATCACGAATCGAAAGATCGATACCACAAAGTCATCATCTCATCGATCAGTGACGTTACTTACATGTGACACTAATACGGCCCATAAATTGTATAGGTTACCCGGTATTTCAAATGAAAAACTAAATGCAAATAATTATTAGTCAGGTTCGAGCATAGTAATAAAAGAGTTTCTTATCTTTTTTTCCACTTTTATTTTACGCTTTGTAAAATTACATACTTAAAAGTTGAAAAAATCTAAAGAATTACAGTTTCTTGTATGTTTACCATGTTCTTTTTTGGCTCAATGAATAGCAAATTCGTATTCAGTGGAACAAAATACATGAAGATGCAATTTCTTTTTTTTTTTTTTCAAATTGTTGTGATGAATGAAAATTTTACTAAAATGTATATAAGTTCGAAAAATCATGCCCCGTCTTAGACTTATGCTTGTTTTGCGTAATTAGTTTTCAAACAGTATATAGCGACTTATGATACACGAAGTTCTACATTTTTTTATAAAATATTTAAATTGGTGCATCGAAAATTGAACATTGTTGCATGATAATATTTGCCCTTTCTATTTTTCGGTAATTTTACAAAGTGATCTCACAGACGCAAAAAATTAGGTATCGCTATGATCTTAGGGGCACTCGTCTATTTTTCTTTGAAAACCGGGCTATCAAAAAAAAAGTTATGGCTATCGCAACTTCCAAATTTTCGTAATTCTTGCTGGAGAGTCCAAGGTCAATTTTATTATTTTCTTGCACTAAATTTTATAAACATATCTGATTGAAAATTTTCCGCTTACGCAAATGTGATATTCGTCGATAACTCGAATATTTCAAGTGAAAACCTCCTCAATTTTATAGGTTATTTCCCCGTTTTTCCATCAAATTTACTGACTTATGGAAGTAACATTTTTTTCGTTTCGTCATCAGCGCTCATTAGCGGAAAATTTCCGATCAGATGAACTTCTAACCTTGAGCAAGAGTTGCAATTTTTTTACCTCCCAAGAGTCAGAATCACGAATATTCGGATTTTTTTTATTAGTTATACTTTTTTTTAGGATGTTCGGGATTGCAATTTAAAGTTTTTGTTCAAAAGTGTTCACCGAACCGAAGAGCATAACAAGGTGTGATATTACCTCAATTTGTGCGTTCGCATAATTACTTTGAAAAATAGCCGAAAAAATAGAAAGATGCTTATTTTTGCTATTCCATCTTTAAGAGTGTAACAAATTAAGAACTCAACGAACCCTGAGATGTGTTCATGCCTTCAAAGCTTGGTTAAAAACGAACAAAATGAACAGAAGCTGGACACGCTACTTCATTATTGTTTTAAGTTCGTCATTTTGTAAAAAAAATATGAACTTTTGTCCAAAATGTAAAAAAACAAAGCTTCCTCTATGAGGAAATAAAGAGAAATTGATTTTTTTTTAGATGCTGTACCGATGTATTTTGTCCTGCTGGACACGAATTCGATATTCATTTCACCTTAAATAAAATAAACCTTTGTTATTAAAAAAGATCGAACAAATTTTATTTCTCCGACTTTAAAAAAATGTTGATCTTTTAAGATTTTAATTTTTGACATTTCGGATTTCATAAATTTCCGTTAAAATACGACCCTAATATCACATTTGAGACGAACAAGACATTAATTTTATACCAAGAACCACTGAATGACTGTCTTAAGTCCAAGATTTTAGTAGAGGACTATTATTAAATAGACGTTGATCACTTTCTCGGTAGATCAAAACCTTGCAAGTGTCGCCCAATACTCCTTGTGATTTTTCGTACAAAATAAGCGGATGATACTGAATATCAACGGAAGTTGGAGGCAACATCGTGGAAGAGTCCCTAAACACTTTGGCCAGGCGAGACGAAACAAGGGAACTCCCGAGTAAGCAAGGACACAAGTGAATACGGTGCCGGCTCTGAGCCCCTCGGTTTTTTGTCCAACCTGCGGGGCTAAACGAGTTACATATTATACCGACAGCGCAGGCAGGGTACGTACGCTACCAGCGCGAACCCCCACATGATCCCCTCTTCGCCACTGCACCAGGGTGTATTTCTGTCCGAGCCATCTGGCGCGCTATTATACCAGTATTTTAATTTAATTAACTCTACCACCATACCGGAGCGCCAATCCGATCGATATTATCGGCGTTTCGGTGGGATTAAGCTTGTATGTTCGGAAGGGATTCATCCTGGTGCTGTATTCGAACCTGCGGTTTAATTAGGATTCTGGGCGATCGCGCGAGAGCAACAGATTTTGTGAAAACGAATATTTGAAGCATGCAACAGTAGCAGGTGTGCGACACGCAAGTGAACAGCGTGAAAATTGTACCAAACGTATGCACTTTCATATAGATATGGCTTTATCATTATGTCAGAATATGTAATTTATCACAAACCTAACCTAGCGGTTATCCTGAAATCTCTCATGGAGTGGTATCTATTTTTAATAATTACTTTTATAACTAGTACCAAAACTGTACCCAGAAAAAACGAAATTTGAATTTTTGCGCTTAACAAAAAATGTTGCGTATAAATAATGGTAGACATTTTTTTGTAAAATAAATTTTATTCCAATGATATTTGCTATATTTTTCTTATCGTTCTCTCATATTGCGATGTATAAATACGTGTTCATAATATCCTGGTTCCTGTGCATTATTCAAGGGAGTCCGCTGGACCTGCTGTCTCTGCAGTTTCGATGCCGGTGCATGTGCGAACACCGAGCTATCTGTATACTTACAGCGTATTTGTGGCTGCGCGAACGTAGCTCTTTGTCATAGCCGAGTGATTTTCGGAAGGAGAAAATACGGCGGGGTCTTGTGTATGTGTATGTGTATTGGCATCATGTCCCGTAGAGTAGAGGATGAAAGGGAGAGACGCGACACAGAGAATAGTGTATAGTAGACGACTAGTGCAATAGGCAGTGCCGAAGAGTCGTCGCATTGTCGTTTCGGGCACTGGGGGTTATATTGTGCGACGTCAGGGGTACCCTCATCCACAAACTGTGCGCTACTACTGCACTTCCCCTTTTCTCGTGCATCTGTCCTCAATCAGCGAGCCACGAAAATGGGATATACGCTTACCATATCGACAAAGAATTATTGACCTGCCCTTGGACCCCTCACGTACTTCAATACTCGACCGGGAGACGTACTTCTGGGTTTAGTGTCAACACAGATTGCTGGCAATGCGAAAAATGCTTTTGACTTATAAACGTAATTTTGATCACGCAATATTCAGATTTATTAATGATTAAAGTATCCCTGATAATTGCTACTGCAACTGAAAATCAGATTTTTTAAATAATTAACTTCGTTGGTTAAATCTTTTTTGTTAATTCTACCAACAAATTCATTTACTATACAGACAAATTGCTTTACTACATAAAAAGTTCACTTTGATTAGGTTAATTCAAAATGCTTTTTATTCTGGATATAAAAATGCACAGTAATTCAATTATAGGTTTATACAAAGTAAAATAAAGTGTTAGAAGTTCTATTTCCTGAATCTTGCGAGATAAATCTTGCCTGCAGCCCCTAGAAAGTGGAGAACACGCTGCAGTGACCCGGACAAAAATATTGCCATCGAACCCCTGCCTGGCCGAAGTAGCATTGAGAAAGTGAGTGAGAGAGACACACGAATTGAACAAGCTACAGGGGTGGTAGGTAAAAGTGGGGCAGGCGAAAGAATGGGCACACTTAACTCGTGTCTGCTTAAACAGTTGTTTGATCGGCATTATGCATTAGCATGTGGCTGGTGCCACCGCTTATTAGTGGCATGGACGGAGGGTGCTACTGATGGTGCAAGGGGCTGTTACGCTTCGCCCTGTCGTCGTCATCATCTCTGTATCCTCTTCCTCTTTGTTACCATTATACGAATGTATTTACATCCCTTCCACTTTGCTGATAGTTCAGAATTCTTCAATCAGAAACCGTTGAATCTCAAGTTTATCCAAGGACAGCAAAACAAAAAGAGTTTTACCATATTTTGGCCAGTCGATATTTATCAAGAACTAAAGTAGCGGAACCACGTGATATTTTTAACGCTTGTCTGCTCTTTGATTTTTTATCATTGTACAACCCCTTTAGAATTCTTAAATTTGTAGCTAAAAGTATTGTTATTTTTATTTCTATGACCAAGATAGAAAAAAAGTTTACTTCATAGAATGAATCCTCCGATAGATTAGAGCAGTATTGTTTTTCTGGGTGCTTCCAAAGTAGGTGAAAGAAGACAAGAAACAACTTCGAAGTTATGGCTATTAATTTACGGAAAATATTGTAATTTTCTAAAAAAAGTAAAAAAAAAAATGTGTACCCCAAAAAAAGTCTTTAGAAATAGGACAATATCTTTTATTACCGAAGGATTGTACTATCACGGTAACGGGGTATATCAGGTATGATTCCGGCGTTCCGGTGCGAGAAATTCAGGCGTTAGGCCACGGTAGAGAATCGCTCGTTCGCGGGGCTCGCCGCGGGTTTGGTGTAATATTCCGGATATGAAATCGCTTTTAAATCGGCTTAGCGTTAACTAGTGGCACTTTAAGCTGCCCGGTGAAATGATTATCAGGACTACCCACTCCGGCGTCGCCGTCTGCGGGCGCGGAAACCACCGCCGGCTTCGGTATCCTCTACATATATATACATATATATATATATATATATGTGTATATACATGTATACAACGGTTAGAGCGACGTAGAGCGTTGCTGCTGCTGGTTTCACGCTAGCTGTTATCGCCCGTTGATTAATTGTTATGCAATATGACGTCACGCCGTCCCGGATTAGAATCCGGCAGGGAGGGCCTGCCTGGTGATACCTCCACGTCGTTGCTCCGTAGACGAGGTTGTGGGTGAAGGGGTGAAGCCCCGGGGGCCTAACACGCCGGGTGCCACACGGGCCCGAGTACACCTACTGCACCACGTACTACGTAGGGTAGCCCGCGTGAAGTTTCCGGCTAATCCACGAATTTGCCCTGCTACGAACATAGGAGCCTGATGAATATTGATACCGCGGAACGCCAACGGGGTTCTGCTATGCTCATCTCACTACTCTCCTCTGGTCTCTCTAGTCTGTGCTAGTGCGAGCCATAGCTCTGCGACGGTGAGAAGTGCAAGGTGTCGTTTTGCGCGCTTCTCTCACTACACAACCGCCATCACTTTGACGGAATCATAACTACAATTGCGATGAGTTAAAACTCGTAGACGTTCATACAATACGAACCGAATAACAGTGTTACGTATGATAGTAGCCTTTAAATTTGCTTTTTGTTTTACAAAATAAAAACGAAATACTTGTTTGTGTTGTTAGCATTACATGAAAAATATGTGTTGTTGATACTGTACGAGGACTGGGCAGGTTTGCCGGATGAAAAATTCAGTCACGTTAGATTGAATATAACAGGGCTATGATCAGATGTGAACTTTTTTCCTTGTAGTGTGTGCATATGTCAATGTTATTGAATGGAAAGATAAATTCGAAGTTTTAATATTGTTTATAACAATCTTGTTATTGCTGTTTGTACTAAACAAACACTTTTCACTTATTATCGCGATTTCGGAAAATAACTAAAAACAAGCCTGCAAAGTAGAACTTTGCAAATTGCTTTCTGATTATTTTTCGCTTTTTACAAAGCTTCCTCTATGAAAAAGTATATTAATTTCTTTTTTTTTCATTCTTTCCATAGGATTGGCTTTAATCGCCTTTTACCGCCCTTCCCACACTTATTCCTATCCCGCCCTACCCGCACTAAACTAAGCTAACCTAACTTCCTGCGTCCGCAGCCGACTTAGTTACACTATACCGCATTCGCCATGGGCACGGGGAAACTGCGGAAAAACCGTACCGGTACAGACGGCCGTATATTCTTCTGAGTTCCCGGTGTATACACGAAAGTAATTTTACTTAAGTATAACACCGAGACCTTAGAGAAACTGACCTCCCGTTCTCTGGTTGATGATGCACCAGCCGATGCACGGCTAAGCGATCACCCATCCAAGTTACGGCCGCAAACTTTGCTGCCGAACTCGTGAGACCGTCGAAGCCGCATACTGACCGCACAGTCACCAGTGTCGGTGAAAAAGTATGTTAATCGATTTCGTCTTCCTCATAGAGGAAGCTTTGCAAAAAGCGAAAAATAATGAGGAAGCAATTTGCAAAGTTCTACTTTGCAGGCTTGTTTATGCTCTAAATACTTAAAAAAAATTCAAAGTGTCGTAAAATTTCAACCGTGTGACCAATTTTTCTCAAATTTGTACTAAAACCTTGTACCATGATATATGGGATCAAATTAGAACTCGGTATCTCGTAATTTGGGCGAGCCAACGCAAGAACGAGATTTGTCGAAAAATTCGAAATGCCATAAAAATTGTACGGCCTGACAGATCTGCGTCAAATTTGTACTAAAATCTTTTTCGATGATAGTCCACATATGAACATAATTTGAGAAAAATCTGTGAAAAAATTCAAAAAATTTTTTTTTTTCGTCACGGCAGTTTAAACATTTTTATTCGCCAAAACCGAATTTACCGCGATATCTATTGTTTCTTTAACTAAATTCATCATTGATAAACAATAATCGTGAAATTATGTCGAAAATTGCAGCCGGATATCTTAGAATTTACAGGAGTTAAAGTTTTTGCAGAACTTCATTCTATCGATTCTGACAAGACTTGATATTTGATATTTGATATTCATTATGGTTCGATGGGAGTCCACTTACGTACAAAATTTTAGTCCTATATCTCTTAATTTGCGAAAATTATAGCGTGAAAACGATTTGTTCTCAATTTTCAAAATGCTGTATAATTTGAATTTTCCAACCGAATCGCGTCAACTACAATCCTAAACGTTGGTGTATGACAGCCCACTTGCGTGGGAAATTTGACGAAGATACTTCTAAATTTACGACAGTTATCGTGCTTACAAGAAAACCTGCACATACACACACACGCACACACATACAGCAATTTTTCTAAACCACTTTTCTCGACGTTTTGGACCATTCTAAGTCTCCTGACATGAAATACTCGAAAAGAAAAATTTTCACGAAAACAAAGCTTCCTCTATGAGGAAGCAAAATCAGACCAAAACTGAAAAAAAGGTTCGACAAAATCTCACGGAATCGTGAGCTAAAATGCAAACATAAAAAACATGAAAAATTGGGTTATTTGTTGATGAAAAATATAAAAAAATGAAATGGTATTGAGTTTGCGGTTCAGTTAAGGTATTCCGAGCGTAAGATAATGGTCTTCAGAGTTTAATAATTTTAGACTATACGAAAGTTTTATCACTTAGAATCGTGTCAACAAAAACCCCAGACTCGGTAAGCGGTCATTTAGTGATAATTTATCACTTTAAAAAGTGCAATAGTAGTACAGATATATATTTGAAAATTTCTCGTCCGCGTTCCAACATCAGATTTCATGAGTCAAACATCTCAATATCAGAAAGATAAAATATGCAATGGACACAGCGGCTTTCGTAGATTAATAGTCGCACTTAAAAAAACTGACCTTACCAGAGTCTTCCGCGAGAAAATATTACACAAAGGCGCGAAAAGAATTCCAATATCATATGAGAATCATGATTGTTATAGCTGGTAACGATACGCATCGTCAGCTGTGCTTATAACCTTCGAAATTCAAAAGTGTTTGTTTCAGGTTAATGCCGGTCTTATATTCGTGTTACTAATTCACATTAACAATCTAATTAGTACAATGCTTTTGAGATACTTCATTCCTACTACATCGACCAGGACGTATTAGAACTCAAATCTCAATTACAAGGCAATATGTAGAGAGAGTTTCGAGATATTGTGGTAAACATAATTCAATGTGTAGTTGTGAGGTAATCGCGTTTAAACTTTTTGTATAGTTTTCCTATGATATAGCTTACATAATTTCAAAATTTCCGGCACTACATAAGGAAGCTGTCAAATCGTTTTTGGCATCGGCATGAACCGCAGAACGGAGATTAGGCAATATATGAATTCATATAATCACATATAACAACGTAAGTAGCAATATATGGACCGTCCAGTCAAGATCAGACAGACAAATCGTCGTGTGAAGGCAACATTAATTTATTTTTTAACTTGGCGTCGAGTCGCTACCGCGACTCATGATTCATATATGGCCATATATGGTTATATCTGACTATATATGGGGCATTCCATCCCGATTCGACCTGGGTCTGACCCTGGATCTCCCCATTTGGCTCGTAATTTTTTTAAGGATTGGTTGGACCCACAAATGCAAAAAAAATTTATTTTCTTTAATTTCCTATGAGAATGTTTTTTTTTTTAAATATTTTTTTAAAGTAACATATCGAATGCCTTAATTTAAAAATCTGAAAAAATGCTGAAAAATACATTGTTGAATATCAATATTTTCTAGCATATAGTCACAGTGGATCAGATTTTTCTTATAGTTTTTAACCTTTTTAAAAATATTAAAAAATAGAAAAAAAATTAATCTACTACAGGCAGGTGTCAAACGTTTATGTAAATTCGGATTGAAAAAAAAAATTCATATTTTTATGAATTTATCAGATTTTTCTGACCTAAGACGAGTCGCTTGTAGTAGATTAATTCTTTTTTCTATTTTTTAATAATTTTTTTAAATAAAAAAAGCTTGAAAACTATAAGAAGAAAAATCTTGCCCACTTTGGCTATAAGCTAGAAAATGTTGATATTCAACAATGTATTTTTCAGATTTTTAAATTATGGCATTCGATATGTCCCTTAAATAAAAAAAAAAATAAATTCATAGAAAAAAAAAAAAATTTGATGCATTTGAGGGTCTAATCAATCCTTCAAAAAATTACGAGCCACATCGGGAAGATCGAGCGTCAGATTCAGGCTGAATCGGGATGGATTGCCACATATAAAGCTATACAAGGTCATATATCGACATATATAATAATATATGGCGACTTATAAGACCAGACGGAGCAAAGTATGGAACCATGATAATATATGACATTCCATATGACATTATACACATCCATACACGCTGATATATGATCATATATAATTATATATATGGTTCTATATAATCTTTTTTTCTGGGGTATTATTGAGTTCTTTTACTTATACCTCCCGCGTAGAAAAAAAGAATCTTGTGAAGAATCTTTTAAAGAATCTTAAAAGAAGTCCTGAAAGAATCTTTAAAGGAATCTTGAATAGAATTACGTATAGGATCCGAAGCAAGATTCTTTCCAGGATTCTGTTCAAGATTCTTTCTATCTGAAAGCGTTCTGAAAATCTTTCAAAGAATCTTCGAAAGAATCTTGAAAAGCGTCTTTAAGAGAATCGTGAAAAGATTCCGTCCATTAAACAGAAAAGTCGTTGAAAGAATCTTAATGAAAATTTTCAGAGGAATCGAGCGAAACCTGTTGTTGCTTTCCCTTGGTGTCGAGGCAGTACATTTCAGGACAGCTTTGCAGCCTTATATACGTTCAGGCTTCAAGTCATTTGCGAGAAACGCTTCGACCGCTCGCCATCTAGCGGAGTATTGTCTCCACCAGTGTTTCGTATGATGTCACTAGGTGGCGAACGGACGAGGCGTTTCTCGCAAGTGGTTTGAAGCCTCAGCGTATATATTAGACTGGAAAGCTTTTCTGAGTTCGACTACACACGAGGGGTACCTTTCGTTGACGTACCGAAATATACTGTCCCGACACCAAGGGAAAGCCACAACAGGTTTTGCTTGATTCCTCTGAAGAATTTCATTAAAATTCTTTCAACGATTTTTCTGTTTAATGGACGGAATCTTTTTACGATTCTTTTAAAGACGCTTTTCAAGATTCTTTCGAATCTTGAAAAGAATCCTGGAAAAATCTTGCTCCGGATCCTATACGTGATTCTTTTCAAGATTCCTTTAAAGATTCTTTCAAAGATTATTTCAAGACTTTTTTTAAGATTCTTTAAAAGATTCTTCACAAGATTATTTTTTTCTACGCGGGCTGTCAAGCGAATGCTGACTTCTGCCCTACACATCTTGAAAGCGCGCGGCCCGACTTTGAGCGCTAATTTTGCGAACTTTATACTATACTTGACGGCATCACGTTTTCGAAAGGTATTATATTGATGTATGTAAACAGAAATTCTCATTTCCTGGGAATTTTGAACCGTCCTGGTCCTCTTAAACAATTTTTTTCTACATGACAAAAGCATCTGGCCGCTGTCGATCAGTTTCATTTACAATGCACACTTTCATTTTTATAATAATGGACCAGGAAATTCCCAAATAACTCTCAGTTAAGCATAAGAGGTATCTTTTCGACATGAGTTTTCCGAGAATGTATTGTACTAAGCACAAGGTGTCATCTTGCTGATAAAAATGAGTAATAAAGGGTAAAAGACAAGAGGCTTGATGCCTCACGAAAAAGAATTATTATCTGGAGAATAGACGAGCCATGGAGGGAAAGCTACACGCCTGTGTATATGTACATCCTTTGCAAGAGATTATTATTATTATTATTCCTTGAAATATAAAAGGAGCGAATAAATCGTCTGCCCCGATTGTACATTGTGTCGGGAGTTGCGCTCCATTATATTATAACCAGGAGTAGTAGTAGCAGCGATGGAACGTCGGCCCTTCTTCTCGTCGGCCATTACGTCTCCCGAGGATGAGATAGGAAGAAGCAGCATAGAGAGAAAGAGCTTGCGCCGCGCCCGCAACGCTAAACTCCGGCATCGTCGGGCACAACCCCTTTATCGCGGGGAGTTTCGCCGCCCGAGAGTAATGCGCTGAAATCAAGGGTTAATTCCTCGACACCGTAAAGCATTTTATCTGTTACGCGGTGCGGGGCGAGCTTCTATATGTATATAGAAATATAAGCGAGGCTCTTCTTCTCCGTCAGGTCGTTGAGGCTACTGAGAAGTGGGAAATATTAAATATGGCGTGTACTTTGTACTGCTCATTGAAGTGAAAAAACATTATGCGAAAATACTAACGGTTCTATGTCTCCAATGTAGGAAGGGTGAATGTACCGTTTTGTGGCATTTGTTGGTCACTCCAAAACATTTGGAGTGACCAAGAGTCAATATCAAAACATTTATTCATGAGGAAACTGAGATAAATTTTTCATCGCCAAGACTACAAAAATTACGTTGTGTATCTGTAGAGCATCTTTTAAAAAACAAAAAGAGCCATGCTCGTTTCAAATCATCTTACCAAAAAAAAAATTATGCAACCCATGTGCGAATGTAGGTATAAAGCTAGAGCTGCCAATACGGCCCAGAACTGGCGCAGCAGTAGTTGCCAAGCCTCGTTTAGCGGCTCTCGCCCAGTACTGGTGAAAAATATAACCAATAATGAACCAGCTCTGTTTGCCAGTATTGGGCAAAGACCGAAGCAGCCACTGCGGCCCAGAACTGACACAGCTGTGATTGCCAAGCATCGTTGAGCGGCTCTTTCCCAGTACTGGTAAATAATACAAACATTAATGCGCCAATAAACATTAATGTTTGCCAATAGTGGGCGAAGACCAAAACAGCCAGTGCGATCCAGAACTGAGCCAGCCCTAGTCGTCAAGTTCTGATTGGGTGCTCTTGCCCAGTACTGGCGAAAAACTTTACCGAAAGTAGGCCGAGCTTGGCCGCCAGAATTGCACATATACTGTGTTGATTCCGGACATATGATCCGTCTCAGTATTGGACTAACGCCGGGTTGATGATTATTTTTTATCATCTTAAAATTGTTTTCGACACTTGACAAGCAGTTGTGCCAGTACCGGGAATTCTCTGGTTGACTCTTGTTTTTTTTGTTCGCAGGAAGGCATTTCTGAATAAAATGAAGAATTTTCAGTGCTGCGATAACAATAATGAATAATTTTACTATTATTGAGCAACTCGTTATTATCTGTGCTGAAAAGAGTAACAGTATGAAACATATGAGAGCTACCCATGTGCAAATATCGATATTGTGCCAGAGCTGCAGAATAACTCAGAACTAGCACGACTATGGTTGCCCATACTGGGACAGTCCAGTACTGGCGAACAAATTAATCAAGAATGGGCCGAAGCTGGTTGCAAGTCTCGTATATGATGCCGACCCAGTACTGGTGGATAAATTCACCAAGAATAAGCCGGTGCTGGTTGCCAAGGCTTGTATGTGACGCTGATCCCGTAGTGGTGAATAAATTTAGTAAGAACAGGCCAATACTGATTATCGTAGCTGGACAATCCCTTAGTTAACGAAAAATACGATTTGTCTTAATGCTGAGCCCACGATGGCAAGGCGCTTTTGTTTCTTTGCGTCACCGACAACTTTTTCAAATTGCGATTATTAACCGTTCCGTTATTAAAAGTTTTCGGATTGAATCTTGTTAATACATGGTTCAACTCGATTTTCATTGGTACTGTCTCAAAAGTGTTGAAGTATTTATCCGAAACTATGTTGATTGTAGTTGTCAGGGCTGGATGAAGGAAGTACAATTTCTAATGCAAGTAAGGATTGGTTTACTCTCGGGCATTCATTAAATAGAGAAGTATCAGTTACACGAGCAACCGTATTACTTATATGCCCGATAAGGTGGAACTGAACCTGCAACTTATATGCAAGTTTCAACATCCTATTTTCCAAGCCGATGATAGCCGGGTGGATAAGGTCGTGGACCAGTAGTCGCAGGATCGCAGGTTCGAATCCCCATCACGGAACAAAAAATTTATTTCTGAAATTCTAGCGTATAAGGTAACAAATTGGTTGATAAATCAAATCTGAATAGTAGAAGATTATCCCGCAATCGTGTAGATCACTTCGAAAGTCATTTTAATTGTTTATACATTGGTTGAACATTGGCAGCCAGTACTGGGCCAACGATGGCTGCATCGACCAGCCAGTACCGGGGCGTCGACGGCTATCAGTACTGGGACGATAGTACTGGCCAGCATTGGGCATGTGTGATCATTTCGGTACCGGCCCAGTACTAACGCTGCATTTACCCTGTAGTGGGCTGTGACTGGCAGCCAGTACCGGCAACTGTGGCACCGGTGTTGTCCCATTCCTCTGCCATTCATTTTCAATTCAATTTCAACTTCCCATGTAGGAAAAGCATGGGAAGTTGAAATTGCAAATTTACGTGGTCCTAACTTTTTGGAGAGTCCATAGTTACCATTTTTTCTTTCACTAAATTTTATAAGCCTACCTGGTCACAAATTTCCTGCTGATTACGAATCTGCCATAATTTTGTCAAAAACTCCAAAATTTTAAGTAAAAGACTTAAAAAAAACCGTTTTCCAAAAGTTTTTTACGTTGTTACATGAATTTTTTAGAGATATCACGATAAAATTTTTCAATTCAATAATCAGCGGGAAATTTTCGATCTGATCAACTGTTAAAATGTAGTA
This sequence comes from Ephialtes manifestator, assembly GCA_963970395.1. Lineage (NCBI taxonomy): Eukaryota > Metazoa > Arthropoda > Insecta > Hymenoptera > Ichneumonidae > Ephialtes > Ephialtes manifestator. The sequence goes on from OZ019968.1 coordinate 28,975,785, forward strand.
AAAGACCTAATTTTGTCTTCTCGATTTCGGACCACCAAAACGTCAGAATCACAAACATTTAGAGTTTGTAATCTGCAATAACTTAGATCGATCGATTTTCAATTTTTATTTTTCTTTCGAAAGAACTCGCCGAAACATAGATATTTTAATTTTTACGGGCGTGAGATCGATTTGAATAGTTACTGAAACAATGGAAAGAAGGGTGAAAATGAAAAAAAAAAAATTATTCTCGCTGCTCCATCTTCAAAATCTGTCAAAAAATATTTGAATTCTTCAGGTAGCATTATGAAGCTTGATTAACTACGGAGAAAACAAGCGTAAGCTAAAGGAGTAATCCATTATTTTTCAAAGTTCTAGTAATTTTAGTGGAATTATGGGTTTTGGAAAGTGTTTAAAAAATTTTATTTTCATTTCAGTTTTCTATTCAGATCCTATACTGATATATTTTGAGCCGCTGAATAGAAATTTGCTTTTCATTTCTGGGAAAAATTGATTAAAAAAAGAAAATAAATGGACACCCTACTTATTATAGCAAAATAAATATAAATAAAAAATGTTCTTTTAGAATTATATATCAATAGATGCTATCTATTATTTCTTTACGTTCATAAGAAAATGCGATCATTTCTTGTTATCGGAAGTCTGTTGTAGCCTGCACTACATTTGTACTGAAGATAAGAATGGCCAAGTGTGTGATATAGGATCAGCGGTAGTGGCTCACTGACATGTTAAACCGAGAGACCATATATTAATTCAATCTCCTCATGCACCCGAGCAAAGTCCCCCATGACTTCCGGAAGGCCAGTGATTCGAAAAAAGCGCACGCGAGAACGGCGCAATGACAAGCCGGACGGACCTTTGGTAACACCTGATTCACCCCTGTCCCGCACTAAAGATTTTATCGCGAAAATTGGATTCGATTCCCGGCGTGACCGCCGAAACGTATAAGCAGCTCATAAAATATTTTTTAGAGCCCCCGTACGTACGCTCTTCAGCGCCGGCCTCTCGGGATTAGTTTTATGGGTAGATAAGGATCACGATCCTATGGAAACCGACCGCGATGGACCGATGCAGTAAGCGGACCCTCTCTTTCCATAACGTCACATGCCTGTGGCGAGAAATAATCATAATTGGAACGATCGCACGCCTCACTGCTTGGATGTCATATCTTTTTCCCGGGTTTGTCGATTCCAAATCTACAAAGGACAATGAACTAATATCGATTGCTTTCCATGTTGAGTATCGATAATGCCTTAGTTAATTTTCAATAAGCTGTGCATGTAGACAACGATTTTGCTAAGCCAGAACATCTTTTGCATATACAGTGACAGTATCATCGAGACGCTACCGCATCTCGATGCCAAATATTACAACAAAATTAATGTGGCCTGATAGCCTAATAAAAATATTTGTTAATCTAGCAAAAAATGGTATGTAGCAAATCACGCAATAGTGTCACTATTAGCAAAAGATTTTCTGGGCTAGTAAAATCGTTTTTCCCTGTGTGCATTTATAGTTGATTCAGTATTCATTTTTTTTAAATGGCTTATCGGCTTGTATTATCGCTTCCAAGTTGTATAATTAAATACAAATCGTCAAAAATATTACTAAAGTTGCATTTATTAGAAAAATATGAAAAAGCAGGTTTGCCTATCTCGTATTTTTTATATGTCTCGATTTCTTTTCCATTTGGCTTTCTTCCCTAGCGGTAGACGAAAGTGTTTTATCTCCTTTATCCTCATCTTGTGCCTGACTCTGCGCTGTCGCGGTAAGAAGAGCTTCCCCAAAAGAAATATCGTTTCGAATCTCGCCGAAAGCTATTCTTTCGTGGCAATGGGTCAATTCAGGTCGGCGAATTGCCTTATTGACGAGAGAAGTGGCCGGCCGGTCGGTTGTCGTTCGTCCAGCAAGCCGGAGGGCAACTCGAGGCGCGACTCAGATGGAACGCAAAATCGAGTTAGGGGAACGGGACGATGCCGTCGTCACCAGCCCGATAAACGGTGCTCGCCTTGAGACACTCTCGAGACTCTATTTTGCCCTCTTCCTTCCGTCTGTGTCTATACTCACCTATGAAAGTTACATTGAATGTAGCTGAGAACATCCGTACGTAAGAACTACGTGCACTATAATTATATTTGTCAGGTGCTAAGCGTCCATAATGTTTGTCTCAAATTGATATTTCATATTATTTCAATTTACTTAAATTTGAATGATATTTTTAATTAAAAAATCTTATCTTATTTCCTTTTGTGTTTACATTGTGTTAAAATTCTTTTGATTTATATCGAGTTTATACTGTAATTTATTATTTTTTGTCTTCCTGCCTTCGGCTCGTGCTGCAAACTCACACACGTCAAACAAAGTCGATCGCACTCATATCGTAAAGTATTACTGCTTCCTCCTAAAGGAAGCTTTGTTATTTTTTCTTTTGCTATTTTTACTCGTAAGCATTTAAAATAGACTTCTTTGTATACGATATCCAGACAATCCACTACACAACCCTAGAAATCCACTTTTTAAAATGGAAAAACTGGAATTATACCTATAAGAACCAAAACCCAACACTTACTAAGAAATTCGCTAGTAGTGAAATCGAAAATTTGAAAACATTATGTATTCAACTTGAACAAAATGTTACATGTACATTTATACACTCCTAACATGTCACATATCAGCAGCAAAAGATACTAGGTAGTGAAGGCAAGTAAGGAAAAAAAAGAATAAACTCATAATCAATAATTCATTCATTAATCGTAAGAAAAAAAGGAAATCATAACAATGTATAAAAATAATATACAATCAACGTCGTATTAGATATACAAGTAAAACTGTAACCTATCATGTATTGTCAATATATATACTATTATTACTAATACTACTGGACTTCTTTTTTTATATAGTCGTCGCGGAAAAGGTTCAACATTTTCCAATGGAATTTTTATTTTGAGTTTTAGTACAAAGAGACTTCACCGATAGTTTAGTTTCGTAAAAGACTAGAGTATCTTAAGACCAGTGGACAGCAACGAGCCAGACTCTTATTTAAGCGTGATGTGAAAAACGCCGCAGGGTTTGCTGCTGCTGGCGAGCAAAGATTGGTAGGTTGGACCGCGGTAAAGAGACGGTTATTTGAGATGACAGAAGCCGAGTGACCGAGTCAAGTCGATCGTGCAGCTTGGTTACAGTCCGTTTGATGCAATAAAAAGTGTCAGTCTCCCGTTCACTCTTGTCTCCTTTATTCGCGGCAACATACAACATGAGACCTTACCGTCTTTTTCTCTTCCAAAAAATTACGACAAAATCCTACAGACTTTCTCCGTCCAGAATCAGTTTCACAAAAGAAATGACTGACTTCGGTCTGCTTTATTATTCTTTTCCTTTTTTAACAACAATTATTACATTCATCAGACCAAATCATATTTAAGGTGAGAAATAAAGTAAACCAACCAATCTTATTTCTCAGTGTATTTTATTCCGTACCTCCAATTCGACGTCTTGGACTTTGAAGACGTTTATCACGATAAAAACTGAGCAATAAAAATTGAAAATTTTATCAGGCTGCAGTATATTATCGTATACCGATATAATCCCAGTACTGATCAGATTAAATGTCGCCTAACGGAGACAGCGTGCTGTGACGACAGCGAACACAACGAACGCTACACACGTTGAACGGTGAACAGCCACGAGTCGCAGGATCCCCGGATGAAAGAGGCTCAAGTGCACAGCGCCGTAAAATAACATTGTCCCACGTTGGACCACTACTGTTGCTGCTGCGAAACAAACCGCCTGGCAGGACAGGGAGGAGGAGGAGTGATGAGCCTTCGCGACTCCCAACAGAGCTGGCCATGGTCTTGTCGTGGTTCGCGGCTGCCCCTGTACGACCTCCGCCTCCTTTATTTTCAACCCTTGGCCCCTCGTTCCTCCAGCCTTGTCCCGGTTGGAATCTCTTCTATCTTTTTCTATCTACTTAACGTTAAGTATGATCGTGAGCCCGGCACAAACTCCCCCTCAACTCGTCCAGGTTTCACTTCAACGCCCATGATGACAAGCCCCGTATACAATGCTCTATATAAAATATAGTATACTGCATCAGTGTATACTGTGAAACTCGATGCAACCGGACAGATTATGGCAGTGAAGCAATATTAAGCGGTAAGGCACAACAGAGCGAATTTACTGTGGGTATGCTAGCAGCTAGCAGTACCGCGGCTGCGGGATTCTGCAAAAAGACGACTCCGACCACCACCGGATTACCGGACGTTGCGCTTTCGTACTGTATGTGGGTACCACCGCGTTGTTCCGTGAAATTGATACGCGGCTTTTGCTTTTCAGGCACTGTGGACATGGCTGCTCTGTTCAGGTGGTAGTTTTCGAACTGAAGAGATGGAAGATTCAATCTGAATCTAGATAGCAGGTCTACAAAAGTTTGGCCAATGGATGAAAGAGAGGTAAGCAATATGAAATTTTATATTACTATTTTGTTTATGGAATAGAAAGTTTTGTGATTATTGATAAAATAATTTTATTAAATTTTGTATACAAACACATTTGAGAACTTTTTCAAAGTTGCCACTTTGTCTTACATTTTTTGTTAACACGTTTCGAGGATTTTTTTAAACTACGGTCGATAGATATTTTTTTACATTGCCTTTTCGGAAAATCATATACATTTGCAAAAAATATATTTTCAAGTAGTACCTAAATCTGGCTTGTTATCATAAACATCCGAACGAGTCAGAAAAAGCATAGTATTAAAACAATATTTATAACAATAGGAATATCCATATTCGTCGAGAAATTCTTCGGCCATAAATATTGATGGCAACCTTTTCGCTTCTATCTGGAGTGGGGCCGGATTGAAATTATGTTTACAATGGTAAAAATAATATATAAAATCTACCTGTTACTTAGTCGACACACGTACGAGAGCTTATCTAAATATTGTTTTGAACACGAAAAAAAAGCGGTTGAGCGTGAACTTTGCTAGTAAAAGGGTCAAAAGCATATCAGTATCGCGTGGGAAACATTCTCATTCATTTTTCAAATATATAACGGCAGAAAATTTCTGTATAGAATTTGGTTGGAGTACAGTTGCTGCTTTAGTTGCCGTCGCTACTTGCATGATTCAATTTGAGGCCAACTTTTTCGTCAGAGGTTGAACTTATTTCCACTCGTTATTGAAGAACAAAAAGAGAAAGAAATTGGAAGAGGGATACAGGGGAGTGGAAGTAGAGTGTAAATTGATGTTAGCTGCGCTCGCCCCTTCACTGCTGACGGAAAAGAAGAAAAGCTCCTATTTTGATCGGCAGCCGCCCATATATTTTCATATCCGAATCGGAACGGCCCGGGAATATTGTAATTTGCGTCAGAGATGGTGTGGATAAGAGATCTGAACGCCACGGTCGATATATGATTCAAGTAGAAACGGAAAGGAAGAAAAGAGGTGCGCGGAACATTCGAATTGTATGCAAATCGGTAGTTCGCAGTGCAAACCTTACGAGTCACGAATATTTTTGCCAGTGTAAGAGCGTATTTTTCGCGAGTTGTCTATTATTGCTGAGTCTCATGGATGTTCTAGCCTATTGTAAAGAACACAGGTTATTCAACCGTTCCTTCGAAAGTCGATTCACAGAAGCGTCAAAATTTTCCATGCGTGCAAATTCCTATTAATCTAAAATTTGATGCTTCATACAATTATTGCACACGATTATTACTGGAACCCTGAGACCAGAAAGTGGAAACAAACATTTGCACCGTTCAAACTGAACTGCAGAAAAATTATTACATACGACATGTTTTTTTTTTAAATCCTTATCATTTTCATAATTTTCAGTTAACTTGGTCCTCTTATCATAAATGATAGGTCCCTCCGTTTATATAACTTATAGCGGGTTTATATAACTTATAGGTTGGTATTGTTTGCTGTACCGCCATGACGAAAGCGTCGATGCGAGATGCGAGGCATCGAATTCGCATAGGAGAACACGGCTACATCGTACGAATATATATAAGATTTATGTTCAAACATTTCGTGACAACGATTGCACCGCTTTCTCACCCTGCACTCTTTGTCACCCTCGCGTCGCCGTCGTCGTAGTATACTCGCCGCCGTCGTCGTCGTCGTCGTCACGGAGAACCGAACCATCGGTTTGCGCCCGTTGCCAGCCGTACTGGTGGAAGATCGGTAAATCCAATAAAGGGTGAATAATGCTGGGTGTTACGGTAACCGAAGTGCGAAGGCCTTGATCGGGTCGAGTGGTCGTGTACACTATTGGGCTTTTGGAGAAACAGGAAGATCGAAAACTCGCAGATGAAAAGTATGTAGTAGCCCTATATACTATCCTACGCATTTACACAACGATATTCGATTAGAGTGCGCAAAGTGTAACAGGAAAAGAGGAATAAAAATACTGGAGCCATCAAGAGTGGAAGATAAAAGCGTATTCCCTTGGCAGTAGTAGGATTTGCTGGTCGGCAACGATGAATGTTTGGTGGGCAACAGCGATGAACGGAAAAATTTGTAATCGAGAGAAACACTCAGCAAGAGCGAGGCGCAGAGGAGAGACCGGAAATATATCGCCGCCTTCCGGAGCGACAACACCAACCCGGGGTTTTACTAATAACCCGTCGCACATATCCACCGACGAGAGAGCAACGATACTACAAGCGAACCGTGGAATATTATAATTGATTTATAGGCTACGTACATATAACATGCCATTGGATTTATCAGAGAACGCGCGATGTTGGTCGCTCTACGAGACACTTTACCTGCGATGACTCTCGATAGCTTCCGCTCATCATATCGCACGCTTCGGAATTCCGGAATCCGACAACACAACTGCATAATAATCCTACACTATCGATAACAACAGAATCATCGTCAACTGCAATAGCAGTAGCAGCGAAATGCGGACGTCATGCGAAATTAGCAAGCACGGAAACCCGATGATGTTGATGTTTTTTGTTGTCGTATATAATGCTGATTTTGCCCTCGATTGAATAGGGAAATCGGATGCGCCGAGTGCTCCGCGGGGCAATGCTTCAATGGAGAGCTGCTCGATCGAACTTCCGGCAATGTTACCCACCGATCGCGGATGAACTCCGCTGCCGAGTGAGTGGAAACGAGATCCTGTTATAGCACTCGCTCGAACACAGTACGCCAGTACGAGAAAGGGTTGATGATAAATTCAAATTTAGGGCATTACTGCTGCCGCAATCTGTGATTCAGCGCCATTAACCTCAGAATTTGCTCGAGGAGCGAGACTCCGTCGCGCACTCTCTCGCTCTCGAAACCAGGAGTTTCACTCCAAGTTGGCACATCTACGAATGCGAAGGGATTACTTCGGATCTTTGGCTTTTACAAATGCTTGTCGTTTGAATGAGAAAAACAGAAGAATATATTCATTTTCAGTTTCCTTATTAGGGATTGCCCACAAAAATCTTGGAACAGCAATAATTGTATTGTTTCGAAATATCTAGTAGCAGAATATTTTGAAGAAAGGACGGCATTCTGTTCAGTTAGGATTTCCAGTCAGCTTGGATGTACGCAAAAATATTTATAAATTTGGGTGTTTAGTTTTATCTGGTATTGGGTGTCTTTATAAGAGAAAAAAATAGAGCACCTAAAATTATTTTAATTTGTCTTGTTCCTTGAAAATTATTCGGTTATGATATTGGGCAAATTATTAGAGTTATTTAGATGTAATTATTAGATATTTGTGTAGATGGAACCGCATGGAGACTCGACAATAACGCGGTACACCGCACGCAGTCATGCCAGAAAATCTGGCACGAAAATCTCCTTTGCGGACATCCGCTCGAGCAATACTGTCGTCATAAATTTCGTCGATATAAAAATCTAAGTACGTACCGAAACAGAATGGAGCTATACCCGGCCCATCCCGCGTCCAACTTTATGGATTATTCAAAAGTAGTTTTTTAACTGCTTCTAGACCGTCACCATTTCCGGAACATACCATTTTTGAAGAATTTTCTGGCTACGAATTCAATCCGATATGTGTACGTGTGTTATATGTCTATACGTATTACATATGCACCCCGAATTGAGCTCGACGCATATTTCTATATAGTTATCTAGCAGAGTGTTGCACGACTTAAAAAAATGTTCACTACAATCAGCTAAAGAATAAAAGAAAATTACAAAATTCTGTTATAAGTTCCCTTGTAACTATTATAAGTCTGTAGCAATCGTACTCAATTAATGCTTGCTTGCGTGTCAAGACCCATCAATTCACCAGAATGAGAACTGACGAGGCTTTACGCAACTACATGATTCTGCAAATTACCAAGCAAAAACCTCTCATCGTCATAAAATCTTTCTCTCTAGCTTGTTGAACCACGAGAATGAGCATGAAGCAGGCACGCGATAATATTGATTCGTAGAACGTCGAATGAGAAACAAGGACGAGAAAAAGAAGGTTTCTAGGAGGTCTTGATTTATATCGTCTCGATATTTTTCGCGGGTCTCAGTGTTTCTTAATTCGAGGGTTCTCCAGTGCTGTCTTCTCTCTTTCTTTTTTACTCTTGTACGAATTTTCTGTCTCAATTTCAATATCACCCGCTCCTCTGCAATCCACGCAGTGATGGAGTAACTCAATTTCTCGACGATTCGGTTGGAAATAAATCAGACTATAGGTCCTAGTGTCAGTTTCGGTGGTATTCGATGCAGAAAAGTAAAATTTCAGTAATAACTGAAGAAATAAGAAGCGAAGTTCATCCGAAACAAATTCATTAATCTTGTAATCATCTCCTGTAACATGAATTAAAATTGCCTACTTTTATGGAATTTTCAAGTTTTCGAGATTTTTCTAGTCTTCCACTTTTTGGGTTCCAAAATTTCCGTCGAATAGCCAAAAATAAAGTTTTCCGATTTTCCGCAAAGAGACTCAGTGGACTACCAACTAAATTAGTGGGAAAGCGATATTCATCTACTTTGGAATATTTCAAGTCCTGTGATATCGAACTCACGACCGCAAGGAAAGGAACATGAAAATAAGTCGTTGTACCTTTATTTGTCACTTTCGTGCCTTATTTGCGATACATCAATCGGATCTTATAATCCTGTGTCTCAGCATGTTCTTACAGATAGTACAAAGGAACGAGAAAAGCAATGAAACTCCGAACATGGGACTTGAGCAAGCCTTGATGCGTCATATCGAAATGCGGCTCGTAAGATTTTATGTTTGCTGCCGTGAAACTCGTCTATAACTCTGATATATACGTATATACAATCGTATGAACCGTCGAGGGTTTGTGCAACGTTAAGTCGAGCTCCGCTATCGATACTTCTGCTAGACTATTTGTATATGTATAAAAAAGGAAAGCCCCCGCTGCGTGGGACTGATAACAAAAAGGTAAAAGCGTCGATCGGCTTGGGTTGGCTGTATATGTGTGAGGCGCGTGTGCGCGGGAACATCCACTTTTCCATGTAAATCCAAGGGAGCTCTTTTTTCGTTCCGTGCAACAACCAGGCCGTTTGGAATTTGGACTTGGGTGGCGAAGGATTGGCCAAATATACTACCGATTATATCTCGAGTCCAGTGAGCAGACACGAGACTACCCAAGTGGAGCGGTCAATGCTGGCTCAATTTATATTTTATTTTATGATAATTTTTCAGATATTCCAACGGGGAACCCAGATCTGGACGGTCCTCAGTCCGTTAGTACTTCCTGTTCCCGAGGAGAGATATCTCCTACGTGAAGGATCCGCGACGACCACGCTACTCGTTTCTTCCTCTTTAAGTATTCCTGTGAGGGTTGATAGTCGGAAAACGATTTGACCAACTTTGACGCTCTTTCACACAAACCTTCGTCCGTATTCACGATGGACACAAACACTGACCAACCGGTGCACAAGACTCGTTCTTCCGGACGAACACGTATGGGTTGAGGTATATAAGGATATATACATAGGATATCGAGGAACCGTGAGTACACGCCACGTCCTCGCCCGGTCTGGAGGCGAGCTAAGCTGGACGGTTTCCCAGTGTCGAGTTCCTTCGCAAATCCGTCTGGCCGACGCTCGTGCTCCAGCCAGAATACCAATTGCCAATTCGTTCGGGCATATCGACTGGGCACTCAAAGGCGTGACACAAATGCCAGATGCAATCAACGAAACGACGTAAGAACAGGAAAAGAAGGCACGATATAAAAAGAATAGAAACAGAAACTATTCTATTCGTTTTCGGTACCGCAGCTAGTGCAACCTAACGATTAATCCGCATACGTCATCTTTTTTCAAGTGAAACTTTTATGTGCGCGATTTTAGTCACTAAAGTATAATGGCGGATCGTCATGAAAATTATCTTCAGTCATATTTTGTCGAAAACTAAAATTTTCAAATTTAGTAGAATTCCCGAAAGTAGTATATCAAATAATTTATTTCACTCAGTCCGCTAATCGACGTTTTACCTGTGTGCCTAAAATCTCCATTTTCACACCTTGTGAAGTAAAATTTTGTACAATACTCGTTGGATAAACTCGTATTGTAATATACTAATAGGTACTAAGGGTATCCCGAGTTAAAATTTCGACCTTTCAAACACCCTGCCTTCAATCAAATTGAGTAAAATATGTCACTTTTGAAGGTTTATACAAGGATCTAAGAATCTCATCTCACCCTGCAGAACCTTATTAGAGATCGAAACATAAAAATTTCATTCTATGATTTTCTGCGTTTACTCCAAATGGATAATATCTGTAATTTCCGGAGGTCTTGCCCTCGGAGTCATGACCCTCGGCTTATTCAGCGGGAATAACACATTTAGGTTCCGAGGAGGGTCTAAATTTTTACTCGCGCAGAGATGAAAACGAAGATAGAGTGGAAAATAGATTAGGTCAAATCATTATAGAAAATAGAGTTATAGAGCAGATTGTGCACCCTTTTCCTTCCAACTCGTCATTCTCTTCATCGAGGAACGAATAGTTTAGAAAAGTACCAAGAGCTTACCTTGCGTAATCCACAGTCTGGATTTCCCCGTAGAGATTGCAAGCCGGAAAGTTGTTCTATTTTGGGAAATTTCTTGAGCTGTACCCGAATACAAAACCGAAGGAGAGATAAGCTAGCGAGGATTTCCTTCCAGATGACCGGATCTTGCGAGGTTCAGACTCAACCCCGTCTACCAAAAGAACTTACGCTAGACGCGCTCGACAATATTCCGTATTCTTGTCGTCTTTTTTCGTTACATTTTTGCGGAGCACGCGAGAAACAAAAGTTTTACTATCACCCAAGGGTATATATATTCTTGTTCTCGTTGTGGTGAACCAAACCAAAGCTTGGAGTATACACGATATGTGTGACTATTACGAAAGCGGTCTTGCAGGAAAGCAGCTAGCCAGCAGTGCTCAACACACCGCTTTGCTGTCGGCGCCTCCTTTCGCTTCAATATTGTCGCTATCTCTTGTACACAGTTGCCGCCCATATTCCTCGGGAAGCCGCCATATTACCTCTTCGAGAAAGCCAGCCGCTTCGTACTTTGCTTCCTCTTCTTTCCACACTTCCTTGTTCTCGTCGTTTTACCACCTCTTGCTATCTATACTAGGACTGCTTTATGTCAAGCACACAACCACTGTAGGAACACACTGCGGATGTGTATAACGCACCCGCGAAAACTACCCCCATAAAAGTTGACGACTTAAATCGCGGGGCGTATGCCCTGACCTCAAGAGTCATAGATTCTCTATATATGTGTGTAGGCAGGATTATAATCCCATGGAATAGGATTCTTCAGTCGTAGTGAAGTCTTTCAAGAAAATGGTCGCTGCAGTAGCTTAAAAAGAAGTTAATAATACAAATTTTCCCGGAGGCTAGTCAAAGAATCTGACATCTATATCACAAAGCAGGGACTTCACGGTTTTCTTTTTTTTTCTTCATTTAAAAAGTGAATTGTATACATTTCCATAAAGATTAATGTATTCAAGAAGTTAAATCAATGCTAATTGATCAATATATTTAACCATAGAAACAAAGGAAGCATATTGACTTGTTTCGATTCTTTTAACACAGTTTATATGATAATTATTTGTTGATAATTTATTTGTGTGTGTGCGTGCGTGCACGGAGAGAAAAGATTTCATTGACGCCAAAGAAATGGGTGGATTGATTTTTTTTTCATTGATTTCAACGAAATATTTCTTCGATTTCAATGAAATAGTGCATTTGAATTTCAAAGAGAACATTTCATTGCATGTAAATAAAATTTTACTAAGTGAGCATATAATAAAGAAACAGTTTCATTGTTTTAAAGAGACGTTTTCATTGGTTCAAAGAAACGTTTTCATTGATCTCTCTCTCGCACCTAACCTCACTTTTTTTGTTTTCCGGTTCTCCCGAACGATCGGCTTCGAGTTTCGAGGAGCCAGCAGCTTAGCTTATTTCTGCCGTACTTCCTTACATGCTCACAAAATTTGAGCTTTATCTGACGCGTACTTTAGGAAAAAATAGGATTCGAAATTTTGAACTGGTAAAAAGATTTCATTGAATCAGAGACGATATCTTTGAAATCAATGAAAGAGGTTCTTTGGTTTAAAGAAATGTTTCTTCGAATGAATGTCATTACTTTTCATTGAGTTTGAGATCATTTAAAGAAAAGATAGTATTGAAATTCAAGTATTTCATTTCATTGGCAAAGATTTCCGTGAGTCAATGAAACTTTTTCTCTCGATGTGCGTGCGTGCGTGCGTGCGTTATAAGCCTTAACATTTTTCTACATAAGGTAATTCTCCCAGTAATCGACAGTGTACCAGTGATCGTCAGTTATGTGCTTTGAATATAGATTTTGCTACAGTTAAAGCACACGTTGACGAAAATAGTATATTTCGATACAAGAGACCAAAGTGTATCGAACCATATTTTTCTTTACTCGTGCATGCAAAATCCTCGTTTTCCCACCGTTCACAGACATGCAAAATGGCCGGTTGACGCACTAGTGCGTAAAACATTTTGCGCACTGGCTCCCTCATTTTGCACACTGTTCCCTGGATTTTGCTCACTGCTTAAAGTTGCAGCTTATTTTGCATGTCTGTAAACGTCGGACAAACTCGGATTTTGCCTTGCACGGTTTGCTGTAAACGGTGGGCAAACGAGGATTTTGCATTCACGAGTAAAGAAAATTGATATTCTCATTCTCATTCAAGTCAACTTCGACCAAATCAGCTCGAATTTTCTGCAAGGACCAACCAATATTCAGCTGTAATAAATATCGAGTTTGGTGAAGGTCGATAAAGAAATTCAGATTTTATAGCAGATTTTATTGAATAGTATAACTTTAAACTACTTTTGCCTTTGACGCATCTAATAAAGCGAGCTTAAATTTTAGACATGTACGAAATAACGTTTAAGGATATTTGGTAGCGAATTTGATTTAAAAAAAACAACTTAAACATTAGAATTCTATAGAACACTGAATCATTTAAATTTATTTTTTAAAAAAAGGTTGCGATATCGAGCTTCGTACATTTGGTGCCTCTCTGATGAAGCCCAATTGGGTCAACATATTTCCTCGTAGAGGTAGCTCTGTGAAAGGTAGAAAATGAGGAAGCTATGTGGGTGGCCCAACTTTGCAACTCTTTTTATATTTTTGAAGCTATCAGTATTCGTACTAGTTATAAATGTGATGCTATGAAGGCTCATATTATTAACCGATAGTTGCTGTTAAATTATTGCCGATTTCATCGAATTATTGCTGAGATAGCGGTAGATAAGATTCAGAAATATATACAGTGAACTGTGCGGAAATGGATTTCCGAGGAACGTATTACTGGAAAGTAAAGCACTGAAAGAGAGGACTGTGAAGTGGCCGTAACGAAGTGAAGCAGAAGCTAAGATAAATGTGGAGCAGAAAGAGAAGGAGATACAGAAACGAAGTGCTTACGGAAACCACAGTATATAGAGGCAGTGTGCTGGATTCGTTCTCTCAATATGCTCGAAAGTGTCTCGCTGACGTCGCACTTCAGAATTGAATGCCGCCGGATTAGTTTAACGTCCCCGCCTTGCGTAAACGTTCCCTCCCGATCGTTCGGCGACTTGGCGATAAGTAATGCGTGAAAGACCCCGTGAAAAGATAAATTGTGAGAGGGTGCTACTAGAGTAAAGTGCGAGAGAGGTCTCGAGCAGTTTGATTACTCGTGAATGGGAAAAACCTTGGAATATGAAGCTCTGAGCATACTATACGTTCCTACATTCCGGAACATTATGGAATATAAGAATTCAGTGGGGAATCAAATTGCAGCGCCACTAATTTCCAAGATTGGAGTGTCGTGAAAACTGGCAATATGCGACGTGAGTGAGAAGGGGCGAGATTTTCCAGGGGTTCCCTTTCCAGGACACATCCAGCACACATCGAACTGCGACAAAATACCGTTTTAGTATTATTTCGGTTGGAGACAACAGTAACACACTGCTGATCTACTTATGCCGATGATATGTATGCTATATGAGCACCTTGCAAAGTGGGGTGCATAAAAATGCGTGCATGCGTCACCGTGAACCCACATAAGGGACGAGGAGGTTATTGTTGGGAGGGAGGGTTGCGAGGATGTGGAAATGATCTTGACACTTTGGTTTTAATCACTTACGGCGTTTAGTATTTGCCAATATTGTGTAGTTGCACTTAGTATTACTATTCGTATAAACGGCATATCTTCATATAAAGGAAGTCAGATTTTTAGTAGATTGATATTGATCGAACTTGAAAGCAATATATCGTGCAAAATATGTGTTATCTCGGTGAACCCTGGTAGCTACTTTGAGTAGCTACGTTGAAGTATTACTTCGATGATTATGGAGATTTTAATCAATAACGGGTGGGAACTAAAGTGAAAGTTACCAAAGGATTTATCAAAAGAATTATTTATTGTTTATGAATAATTAAATTGTATAATATCTTGCAATGTCTCCCACAGTGTTAAAATAATTTATTATGTTCACTTTCATCGATTACTTTCGATTTACAATTACCAAGAATTCAATATCCAGAACCAACTGCAAACGTGTCTCAAATACATTATTTCGAAAACATATTTATCAATTGAACATCAATATTTTGTATCAAAAGCTTCAATTACTGGATTGATGCAATATTAGGAAATCTTAGTTGGCAATTGCCGACACGGCAATTTGCCCAATGTTGACCTGCCTGTGCGTTTGATGCACCCAGCGACCCGCCTGTAGGAATGACGGTCGACATGAGCCTTGTTATTGTGTCGTCTGGAATACACGCAATGATCACGCATATTTGTTGTACTCGGGGTACAACATATGCAATATAATCAGGAATGCGGTGCAAGCCGAACGTTCAAAATAATTGTTGTTCCCTAGCTCGTTTGAAATCATATTTTTGTCAACTCTAATTTTTTACTGCCAACAATTATCAGCTAAACAAATATTTGTTGGTCGATAGGTCTAAAATATAAGTTATCTACTAACAAATATTTGTTCGTCGACTAACTCGACGGCAAACAAATATTTGTTCGTCGACAAGTATCGGAACAGTGATCGCAAAGTCTTTTACAACCATAATTTTTGGTGGGTATTGTCTTCTTATTTGATCGGATTCTCCGTTTGTTGAATTACGACTTCCACCGTCGAAGTTCTTGAGAATCTACCTGTATCAGTAAGTATACATAGAACGAACGAGTGTCTTGATAAATGTCTTTCAAAGAAATATAGCTAAGAGTAGTTTGCCCGCAAGAGGCTCGAGAGACTTCCTAAGACGGAAGCCTTCGTGGGCAAAAAGAATCTTTCGGAAGTTCGGTACGGCTTTAACGCTCGGCGGTGAAAGAAGAAGGGGTGGGGGGCTATAGAGCTCTAGAAATTACGTCAAAAGTCTCGTGAATTTATCGGGGCACTTTTTAAACTCTTCCTTCACGGGATTAGCATATTATTTCTATGAAAGAACGGCGGATGAGGACGCGCCGTGGCGTCGGCGAAGAACGGATGAACTCGCTCCGTTCGCGGATGCTCGAGGGACAAGAGGAGCGTTCGGTGGGTCGAGTCGGAACGCGAAAAGCGAAAAGACCATTTCGAGCTTCTTTCTTGAAATAACTCGCCTCCCTCCTGCGCAAGAGCATATCAAATATGTTGATAAATGATCCCTTTGAGAAGTGTGCGAATGGGTGGCGCCGGCTTCGACCACCTTTCAAGTATGCCCTCACATTTGAATGCCAGATGAACTACTGGCATCCCGGCGCTTCCGTTCACTTCGGCATCAAGATTCAGGCAGATCTATCGAGGGTATATGTTGGTGGAGTTACTCCTACTTTTATCTCGAACTCTTATTCTCCATGATGATACGAATTTGATGTGAATAACCGAAACACGTTTTGTTGTACGATCAGGTTCATGAAGGCACAATGAAAAGTGATATTTACTACAAAAAAAAAAAAAAAACGAGAAGAATTGGTCGTGATTTCTTTTTTTTTATTCTGAGTTTTGCACATACGATGGTCACGAGTTTGCTTTGATGCGTCGTTTTACATCGACAAGAGAGTGAGTGACCCCGTAAAAATTCGGATGAAACATCCGAGTTTCCGTTGTTCCAATCAATCCGGACCAGTCGCTTTGATATTCCGCATAACAATTCAGGATACTAGAGGTTGGGTATCGTTGATTTTTCCCTTTTGGATAAGATATCATGTGCAAAACATTTTTCAAATCCTGTGCTCAAATTTCTTCGCAATGATAAACACGGAGTTTGACATACAATTACAGATTGCTATTGTAACTACACACGCTTCATAGTTAGCTGATAATACATTGGGCTATTTAGAAGTAACTATTCGTTTGCTTTGAGATCGATAACGTTGCTCTCCTGAATACTCACAGTATGAGAAGGTTTTATCTACTGGTGTCACAGTAACATCTGTTGTACAATAGCCGTCCGTCGGTAAAGTAGCGCTCTACCTGTCAGGATATGGAAACGGATGATAATACCAATATCGCCGTAGAGGCTCCTTTGGTAGTCGAAATATATGACGTTTACATTACCGACAGTCATATATTCTTTAAAAAAATTCCTTTATATCGACAATGGAAAATTCAATTCTTGTAGAAAATTTGGAATCGACCGCTGCTTAAGTTGCTACGTATATTTTTAATTTATAAATAATATAGTCCAATCATAATGCATGGTAATAGTGCAATGGTCATGTTTACGTTCGTAATTATTATTTACTTTCATTCTTTTTTTCATCATCGAAAAATTACATATTTCGTGTAGAGCGGGTTTCTATAACTTTTAATTACGACGAACATTGCCCTTGAATTGTCAGGTAATTTAAAATTATAGGATGTCATATCATAAAGGTTTACGGTAAATTGGGATCTCGGGTGTTAGCCTTACATCGTACATGTGGCAGACCACACTTCCCGTCATCCCTTGGTTGCGACTTCGGTAATAATTCAGGCTCGCCGAGCCAAGACCACTGATTGGTTTGGCTTAACTAACTGCCTTTCGACTATCGACCGAGAAGAGTCGACATGAAGAGCGGAAGGCAGGTTAAGTCTGGCGAGCGAGGAAACGTGGGGATAGCAAGTAAAATGTTGAACGAGGTAGAGACATTGGAAGGGTACGGTCACGGTGGATGTTGTAGTGGTAGTACGGTGTGGAAATTGGCAAATTGCCTATCAACGAGAATCGACGAACCATTCGATATCCGCAGAAGATATTGTTGCCGTTCGTAAGTTTCGCCGGCTTTCCGATCAAAGAAGTCCGCGAACCTTCGACGTCTCAATCGAGTTCGGCGCCATATGCCTCTGATCGGGCAAATCCACACAACCTAACGTTTACCAGTTTGTATGTTACTATACATATACTTGTACAGCTTCTACCGACACGTACACAATACCCACCCCTTCCTGTTTCTCATACGCCGCATCTAATACCTAGAGAAACGGAGCTCTCAACTCACCAGAATACGCTAAAGCCTTCGGTCTACCACTTTGATATAATAATTGAATCGCTTTCAAGAGCCGCAGGTCGTGGATATCACGTTTCCACTTATGATTTCAACTCGGGATTACAGATGGGCGCAATTTGGGAAAGAGTGTCTAATATGTCCACATTTTTTTTGTAATCATGAGAATAACGACTTCAATGGGGTGTTAAGGTGTTATTGCACCGAAATTTTTCTGCTGATTAAAAACATGGACGAATTTTTATAAAAATCTTAACTGATCATAATGGCAATACAACAACATCGCGACAACGGTGGATGCGCAGTTGGTATGCGGCTCCGGTGATTATGCAAGTTAAGCAGCCTTGCTCGCGGGCAGTGCTTGGATGGGTGACTGCTTAGCCGCGCGCTGGCCGGTGCATCGACCGTTGAGCGGGAGGCTTGTTTTTCTAAGACTTTGGTATTTCTGTACTTTATTCAAGTGTAAATATTCCGGAGAATTACTAGAATATGGCCGTCTGTATTGATACGGGCTTTCCGCAGTTTCCCCGTGCCCTCGTCGAATGGGATCTAGTGGTAGTAAGTCGGCTACGGACGTAAACCGGGATTATAGTACGTTCTCATACAAGCGACGGCAAAAAGCGACAAGCGATCACACTAGATCTACTGGATTCTTCAATGTCGTAAATTGCGAAGCACTGATACTTAATGCCTTGTTGTGCTCAACCTACAATTGTCAAAACAAAAAACACCTATGTAGTAAGACGTAGTATTTACTGGTGTCTCATTATTTTTAGGAAAATGACACAGCCGGTGTAACTGGGTAAATGAAAAGATTTCCAGAGAAAGTGGCTTTAACAGTAAAAGCGGCGTAAAATAGCCGCTGGCGGCTATGTCGATCGTATATTATCGGAATTTAGTAATCGAAAGAAACCCTGTGAATAGAAGTAACATTGGACATATTTTCGTTCAACATTTAAAAAAACTAAACTACAATAAATTCGAAGAAATACCACCTGTTTTGGGTATTCTCATGACATTTTTTTATTTTCTGATAAAGTAAATAGCAGACTTATGTTCAGCGAGGCTAAAAACATTTCCAATCCGAGCAAAACCGAGCCAGTCAACTTTTTAAAACATATTGGACAAAAATGCAAGGTTTTAATACACTGGCTAGAACTTTTAGAAAATATGGACTGGCGAGTACGGCTTATGATTATTTTCTTGATAATTAATTTTTGAAAATCCGAAATTTTAGCGTACTTCTTATCCTTTTTAAAGGATATAAATATAAGTATTCTCTTTAATTCGGGTTTCACACGAAGAAAAGAAGTGTGAACATCGGATTACGGAAAAAAAGTTGTGGTCAGTGAAAAATTTCAAATTTTCGTGATTCTGACATTTTCGGAGGTTCGGGGTTGAAAAAATGTTGGCTTTTACTATATTTTACAACTCTGTCTGAACATAAATTTTCCGCTGATTACGGAACGGCTATTTTTTTATTGTTGTGAATAACAGAAAATTCTACCAAAACCGACAATAGTATATTTCGATACACGAGGCCAAAGGGTCGGTGAAATCGAGACTTCATACTGTCTTCACACGAGCAGTGCGCAGAACGATCCTTTGGCCTCGTCTATCGAACCATATTTTTCTTTACGAGTGCAATGCAAAATTCCAGTTTGTCCGCCGTTTACAGACATGCAAAATGAGCCGCAACTTAAAAGCAGTGAGCAAAATCCAGGGAATAGTGTGCAAAATGAGAGAGCCAGTGCGCAAAATGTTTTGTGCACTAGTGCGTCAACCGGTCATTTTGCATGTTTGTAAACAGTGGGCAAACGAGGATTTTGCATGCACGAGTAAAGAAAAAGAACTTGTTTGCCGTTTGTCCTGTATTTCCGTGGAATTTTTTGTGTTATCATTTGAAAATCTGTCAATATAGTAATCAGTGAAAAAAATCCGAGTAGATAGGCTTCGAACCCCTCGGTAAGCAAAGCAATGAAAATTCGGAATTTTCACCTGGCAGTAAACTTTTTTTATTGTTGAGATTCGACTTCGTGACTGTTATTTTTATGGGTGTGGTCTTAGAAAAAAAAATGCATGGCAGAACCTTGCAAGTTATTTTTTATCCTGTCTATTCGTGCCAAAGTATATTCTATGAACATTCATAAATGAAGTTTGTAGCTAAACATGCAAGCTTATTAGATAATGTCGCTAATACGTTAAGAAAAAAACGTTCCATATCCATACTATCATCGAACTCGATATTCTCCTAGGATTAATTTCCATACAATATTTGCCTTACGTACACTTCATAACTAAAGTAAACTGGCATTGTATACAGTAGTCTAATATTTTCTATGTCATATGCGTTTTGTATAAGAAAGTTCCTGTAGTATAATATCGGATGGCAGAGATGACTTTGAATGTGCAACTTTCATTATTTTTCATTCCCGGACTGAGAGCGAATGTCGGAAAGAGAATAAGCGCAAGAGAAACGAACCGTCACGATCTTCATCCTCCCGTAATTCCCACAGGATCTGGGAGCCAGCCATACAGCAACGATTTCACTCACTTCTCTCTTCAACGGGGGTCGCGCATGGTGTGCGTCAGCAATAACGCGAAGGGATGCAACGTGACCGAGCGAGAATGCGAAGAAACGAAAAGGTAGTGGATGTGGTGGTTGAAGAAGAAGCCGCTCGCCATAGAAAGCCTGGATACTCTCTCGTATATAGTAGGTATATATTACGAATGCAAAAAAGCATCGGGAAAGAGAGATACAGAGTCGTGGCAATGGAAAGAGCTCAGGTATTCAAATGCGGTGTACCTCGTATGTGGTGTCTACCAACGTAATCTCGCGGCAGTGACATTGTTGCAGAACGACCAAGAGAAGCAGAACTCACGCACATAGAAAAGGCACTCAGACATCCACGCATATGTGCAGACATACAAAGTTACAGCTTCCAATTAAGCTGAACTTTCGAGAGATCCTGAAGCTCCATTTCTCTGGCTAAGGTTTATCCTGGAATTTACAAAATTTCATAAACACTCGTCTGTGTGTTCAAGAGGTATCATTGAAAAAACTTAACAAATAGTGTATGAAATAATTTATAATAAATTAATAAGACCTTTGCAATATATACGGTTGCACATCTTTTTCTAAACTACAGATTTATTCAGAAAAATTAATTGATAAGCTAGCAGATTTATTCATCTTGTATCCAATGTGCGTGTATCTGGATGGCTTGTTATAATGTGCACCGCGAGTCCGGCAGGTCCAGAAGAGCCACGACACGACCATTTAGAGGCAGCCTTGGCTTCGCCCGTTTAGGTGGGTCGCTTGAAAAAGCGTCTCACTAGCTTCGACGGCGGTGGCGCGGCGGTGACGGCGGTTCCCATCGCTCCCATTCGCTCATACTTCGCGTACGCTCTCGTCTCCGAAAGTCATCTGTCGCGTCCTCGTCGAAGTCGTCTCGACGTCTGGCGCGTCAAACGCCAACAATTGAGAAACCCGCGACCCCCTGGGGTCGCGACTTATGCACTTGTGCGTTGTATCTATTGCACGCACAATCGACCACCTCGCGCCGTTTTTGTCACGTGTACAACGGCCCTACAAGGCCTCTCTTGACTTCTTTGCTACATACTTTGTCCACACTAAATGTATACATATATAAATGAGGCTAAATTATATGAAGGATAGTTTTTACATGTCCTTGACCGATTTTATACAAATTTTCACAATATTCCTACCAAGGAAGGTGGCAATTTGATGTAACCGTTTTCTGGAAAAGTACATAACATCTGTTTGCACAAATTTGAATATCTCGGACATTAAGCGGTCCACATTTTTTTACAATACACGGTATTGAAGATAATTATTGAAGCTATCAAATCCAGCCATAAATAGCACCGTCCATAGTGTACAAAAATAATAATATCCGTCCAAAGAAAAAAATCGATTTTCTACGGGTTAATCAAATGGGAAATATAAAAGGTCGTTGGGCCACGTCTAAAAAAATTCATACGAAACTTTCCTTTCACGAGGATCAATATTAGGGTCCAGATTACATTTTTTTATGTGGCAAGTAAAAATAAGTATCTTTTTTTTAGTCAGTCTAATATATATACATATACCGATATGCATTAAGGTTATGTGACATATCACGGTCTTATCCATTAATTTTCTACATTAACCTAATTTACTTCTATCCAGAAACAACAATTGACATCAATTGTGCCCGGGATGGATGAGTAGAGGTTGTGTTACATCGCCTTAAGGAGGGTCGAGCGTAAAAACAGTAACAAGAAATAGATGCTGGTTTTTTAAATACCAATTGATATGGATGACCTGAGTTCAACTGCAAAGTTTGAGTAAGTTTATATTCATGGTTTTCGAGAAATAAATTTCTTAAATTGATACTATTTAACATTGCTTTTTATGGCAGATTGGAACTGAACGATGCATTTTTATATTTCTAAGGATAGTTTATACGGATACCATGCAGTTAAAATATTGCAAACTATAAAGAATACATTCAGAATGCTCTATACAAAAATTCAGATACTTGTTCTTGACAATTAACTAACAATAATCAATTATGTGGCTCGAGATCCAGATTTCTTAAACTTACGTAACGGCGTCTCTGTCACAGTTTCGTGGGACCGCACCGCGTTACCTACCGGGCCTATCCCTTCCAAAAAACGCGCTCGACCCTCCTTAATGGGAGATATCCGAGTATTCGGTGAAAAAAATAGGCGCGTTTCATGAATTTTTCTTAATAATTATTTGTTCAATTGCATCCGAGATTTAAAAAAAAAATGAATGCATTCATGAATGCTCAGCACTTTTCTCACCATCCCTGCTAAGCGGTTGATTCAAACATAAATATTAAACAGTAGAATAAGTAGTGAAATATTTTTGTTAACATATTTTAAATTAAATATATCGATGATTTTTCCGTACCCATTTGATTTATCGTGAGATCCATTTTTTCACATTTTCAAAATCAAGTCTTATCTACGAGGTCGTCAATTTTTCTTCAGTTTTTTTTTGTCACGCATCCGTCTTTGTTGAGTATATTGACTATGAATGCCACGGGGTTTTCCCAATTACGTTGTGCCCATGTAAGAATGGGATACAGGAACGGTGTACAGATGCCACCCGCGAAACGGCGGGGTAGGAAGAGGAACAGGTTATAAAAAGTGAAGAGCTTCGTAAGGTGGTACAAATATTTTCTTAGCTCTGCACAGGTAAACCTTTGCACATTGCTACCTCATTATTTCCCACCTCTTACAAAGTCACGTCTATGAAGAAGTATGTTGATCGAGTTTGGCTTCCTCATAAAAGAAGCTTTGTGAAAGGTGGAAAATAATGAGGCTGCAATTTGCAGGGTTCTGCTTCGTGGACTGCTTTGAATACTGTTTACATTAGTTTATATGCTGCAGATTTCTTAAAGTTTAATTATGGATAATTAAAAAAAGAATTTATGAAGAATCCTAACCACTCGGTCTATTCTCACAAAGTTCCATATATTATACTATTTCGATATTAATCCATTTGTATAAAAAATGTCAGTTTGATATCTCAACATTTTTGTGATCTATGGCTTTAGCAGTTTTTTTTAAGATTAGAAATACCATAAGCTTAAACCCTCCGGTAGATTCATGCAAAATTCAATCCCTTGTTTAATGACAATTTATCAAAAATTGGGCCTTTCGAAGTAGTAGATCACATTTATGAATGTTCACCATCCAATTCAGTAAATCACGGTATATTATTGATTGTTGCTATTGGTACATCGTTACAATCTCTTGTAACCAAGTAGAGATTCGCACAAGGTATATAAACGAACTCGTAGACTGCGAACATGTTGATTAATCTCGGTACAGTGTATTATCTTGATTACTGAAATGACAGGCTGGATTGCCAGTGTTTCTCCATTCGCGTCTGCCTGTCCGTCGGTGAGCTTCTCATCTCTCACTCGAACTCCCATTCTCAAACATCACTGTGTACTAATTCGAATATGGCTTCAGCAAATATTTGGTCAGTGTAGGGCGCCTGTGCCGCTGAATACACGTCGTTCGGATAACGTGGGAAATTTCGGCATGTTATTCATCTTGGGAATACGCTCTAATACAGTTGTTGAGACTGGGACCTAAAATGTAAATGTCGCCTCTTGCGTCGCCAGCGATGACTCATAATTTTTTTTTTGCAATCTTCTTCTTTATCAGTCACTATAATAATAATATAATTTTAATAATAAGTGCTTCATTTAAAACGATAAAATAAATGAGAATTTTTGATGTTGAATAAGGATGTTTAAATTATTTTTCTTCCGACTCCGCTAAAATAACCCCATTTCGTTTACGCAACACGGGCGGTAAATCGCTCATTTTTTACAAATGACGTACGCATGCGCGGTCCGCTTTCATTACATCCCTCGGGAGGTAATCAGCCCATTCCTGCCCAACGAGAGTAATAAAAACCGTACTACGCATGCGTGTCGTTATTTGTTAAAGATGAGCTCCGTCCTTGTTGCACACACGAAATGTAGTTATTGTACGATACATGGGAGGGGTGCAACTTTTCACCTCGTGTGAATTTCTGCCCTCGCTTCGCTCGGGCATCAAACATCACTCTTGGTGACAAGTTGCACTTCCCTTGCTTGTAACGTAATGTATTATTTTATTTTCATTGAAATGCATGAAACGTTCCCTTTTAAAATAATAGATGTAAAAAAAAACAGGTTACACATTTTTTTTGAACATTCATTGATGCTGCAATTTCGTGAATTACAGTTGGAATATTGAAAGCTTCATCCATTCATTTGTTAAATACGTAGGATGAGTGTTTGAGATTATCTCGAGGACTTTTAGTGTAATATTTTTCGAGATTTGCGCTTGTGCATATAAATTATTCCATTACATTCTTGTGTGTATGTTTTTCTATCTAGGAAAACATCTGATGAGGACGTTAAACCAGTGAAATACGGCTGCACTTAAAGTATGACATTGATAATAAACTTGATAGCACAGTATGCACAGTTAGATAACTAATAGTTTTTTATTTTATTTACTGGTTAGTTACTGGTTCAAGTAAGGAAACTCGACAGTTCTTCGAACACAGACAAGAATGTGAGCCTGAACGTTGCTTGCAATGAAAATAAAAAAAGAAAAATGCAAACCGCCCCTTCTACAGAAACTAAATTTTCTACGATGGAGGCAATTAAGGAAAGGAACTTTTTTTTTTATTAACTCTAATGTATTTCTTAGTTTTGTTCTTCATGTTAGCGCGAGCCAAATATCTTAGAATTTCAGTCAAATCTTTGTCGAGAGTCCGGAATGAAAATTAAGCTACACTCTTCTATAATAAAAATTCACTTTTTGTGCAAAGGAATAATGAAAACCAGAGGACAGGAACAAGAGGCGTCTGGGCGGAAGAGTAGGAAGTATTTTAAAAGGTACACGAGCTCACGGTAATGGGATCCATGCGAAACGAAAAGCACAAAAGTCGCGTCGTTGATACACGTACAAACCCCTACCTTTCTCGGGCAGCACATCAGGAGAGTACATTTTGTAGGGTGGATGGTAGAGATAAGCGCATTCGAGTGTACACTCACGCACGACGGCTTCACTCGCACGCGGTGTACGCCTATGTACATCTGCAGAGAGAGTATTCCGGTACTACTGGCCGAGGAGCTTCGCTCGTACTCCCATCACCACGATTCCATTACGTTTTTATTCCGCTGCGACGCCGGACTGTAAAAACCAACATTGCGAGAGTGAGTAGAAATTAAGAGTAAAACGAGCCCGCACCTTAATAAGACGAGTAATAACGTGACTTCTATGTGGCAAGAGACAAAAGTTTTGGTATATATGATGCATATTTTTGACGAAATTAAAACTCGATCAATGCGTTCGAGACATGTCTACTTATTTCATATTTTTCTTTTGTTATATAGTCTGATATAGCTTTTCCGTATTCTTTAAACTTTTATGTTTTTGGTGTATTAAGACTCTTTGGTTTTAGATTAAGTTTATTTTTTTCATGTATTCTTTTTTTGTTACACTGTCGTTTGCTTTATTGTATCGATCTCACTTAATTTATTCAAGGTTTTTTTTTATAAAGATCAGTTTATGTCAGTATTATAAAGATCGAAATTATTTCCTTTGGGAAAGGCATTTGCAAAAATTATAATTGAATAAAATATCATTATTAGATAATTATTTCATTACGTGTAAATTTAAAAGTCAATAAATACTATATATACGATATCTTATATATATGATAATTCCGTTGACAGTTAAAGGATGTTGAAGGTTGACTATAATTATCACGCCGTTTCCCTTCTGGTGGGACTTTTATTTGTTCGTGGTCAGGAGTGAGCGAGAGTGGTCGAGGCTTAATCGTTTCTGTCAGAGCCCCCTGTGTCTATATGTGAGAACCCGCAGGAGTACGGGAGAGGCCGAATTAGTCGGGCAGTAGTCAGGAAGGTCCGAAGGTAAACAGCGGCTCGGTCCGGAGGAGTGATCGAACTCCATCGGCCCTGTGCATGCAATCAAAGTTCTCGTATGTTAGTCCCGTCTCATCCCACACAAGCTTGACGTTCAGTGATCTTCACGTGTTGAAACAGTAGATTGTAATACTAGTGCGAAAAAGCGGACATTCCACGAAGGTTAGGAAACGGTGCATGAGCCGGATCGAGCGCTAGATCAACACTTGGCTTCGTGTCGTGTTGCTTGTAGCGTGAAAAAGGTGAGTGCTGCCTGTTTCCTAACCGCCGTAAGGTGCCCTATTTTTTCGTGCGCGTATCATATTCTGTTTTTTTAAACAGATGAACGAAAAGTCACGCATTTCTCCCTCTGAGAATGATGGGAAGGTACTGCGCATGCGTATTCGTCATTGGTCTTGTACTTTCAGCGAAGTCGGGGAAAAAACCTATTTTTTCTTACGCCTTTAAACCAAGCCAACGACAAATGAAACTTCTAGACGGGAGATCATCGAGTGAATAACGTACGCCAATGATGACAAAGGTACAAATTACAAAGCAACAAAAATATAATACACACAAAATACCATTTACAAACAAAAATTGAACCTAACATATAAACCAGAAAATCTGAATATTAATCACAGCACCGTGAAAGAATAGATTATGTTAAATTTACCTTAATGAACTCACATGGTTAGCGAATTATCAATTAGCCCGACAGCTCCAAATTAAATTGTTGTATAATTTGAACTCCGTTAATGGAACGCTCTTGATTATTATTAATTAGTAACATTATTCCAGTAATTATTGATTAACAAGTTTAACTTTATCATACAGAGTTGACACAACGTGACCAATTCATCGAGGAAACATGATTAAACTTTTGTAAGTCGCTCAATACCTCAGAACATGAGAACTGTTATCACATCGAGTACATTACAACGAGGCTGTGGCGTACGAAGGTAAATGTAGGACTTTGCTATAGAGCTTCGGGGCTTTGCGGAAACTAACGCACTAACCTCGTCATAGGATCGTGAATAGTATATCGGCACAGTGCACGTCACTACCCTACCGGGTTCCTTCATCCCGGCACGCCTGGACTGCCTTCAGGCCTTCAATTTGCACCTAAGCGGTCTCGCTCTAGTGTACGCCCTATACAGCAACGAGGCAAACTTGTCTTCGGCGTTCGGCCAACTCAACCGGCGTTGCCTCCGGGTTGCGAGCCTGGCTCTTCTCTCCATCTCGTACTGGCTTAGTTACATGAGGAATCTTCCTGGAGACGTGAATGTCTCCGCAACGGGACTCTCTGGTCGAATGCCATAATGCTGGGAGATGATGTTCTTCCACATCAGTTCACAAGATAAACCATTACTCATTAACTAATGGTAAACCAAAACGTACTCACTATTGATTAAATATCTTCTATGAGTATTTTTGGAAATTCACGTGTGCCACGTTATTCGTTATCGATTTTTTGAGTTTTTTCCTTAAAATTTTAGATTTCTTAAAGAAAATTGCAAATTTGTATTCTGCGAGACAAAATACATAAATATAGCATTTAATAAATAAAAATTAGTGTTTGTTGGTATTTTGGCAAAAAATATAAGGCTTCGCAGAAAAGGCTATAACTGAAAAAACAAAAAAAAAAAATAATGTTCGTCTACTCCATCTTATGCTTGTTTTCTACGCAATAAATTGAGCTTTAAATGGCTATGTATCAAATTAGAGCGAGTGGAGCTTTACATTTTTTGCTTCCTCGGAGAGGAAGTTTTGTTTTTCAGAGATATTAAAAATGTGAGAATCGTTTATTAATGGTTTCGATTTGTTCGAGTGCCCAGCTCCTTATTGGATCTAGTGCATAATAAAGCGTGAAAAATTCCAGCTATCGCATACAAATTTTCTGCACGGGTTATGAACAGGTTATACTATCGTTTGGAGTGTGTATATGTGAATGTGACTATTCCAAAAGAAGTTAAAAAAATGCAGGAATATAAGCCGACATAAAAGGAGCACAAGCGGTTGATGCGAAAAGAATAAAAGGGTACCCGGCGCGTTCAGAGAGCGAGAAGTATACATCGGACGGTGGTCCGCGAGTGTGCGCGGCGAGGTGTGTGGGCACCGTAGAGCCGCGACCCCCGCCGCGAGTCCAGTGCGGCTGGATCCCCGAGGGGGGGGATAGGGCCTCACACGCGGGGGCCCCCGAGATCGAGCAGCCGAGAAACTGCCGCGGGGCCTGACGCGCGAGTCCCGACGCGAGCCGGAGGTCTCAATCTCACGGCTGCATGCCGCCGAGACTCGCTGGCTCGATGCCTCCTCCTGCTTCTGCTCCTCATCTCTTTCACTCTAACTTTAGCTGTTGTTTTTTCTTTTTCTCTTTCTTTTTTCTCCATCTCTTTTTCTCCCTCTTCGTCGTAATATACTTACGCGCCCC
Source organism: Ephialtes manifestator (assembly GCA_963970395.1). Lineage (NCBI taxonomy): Eukaryota > Metazoa > Arthropoda > Insecta > Hymenoptera > Ichneumonidae > Ephialtes > Ephialtes manifestator. Next base: position 29,004,624 of record OZ019968.1, read on the forward strand.
TCGCTATATATACCTTCTATCCGCTGACTTACAGTCATGATTAATCGGCACCGCCTACTTATCGTGTTGGGACGTACGTTAGACGCTCACGCGGGAACCCCGCCGGTCCTCGGGACCATGTTCGAAAGTTTACAAGAGCCGCAACTGCGGTCGTAGCGGCGGCGTCGCCGTCGTGGTCCCGCCGATTGGCTTGGAATCCATGGGCATAGGGCCTCGAACACTTCGCTCTCGACTTTCTCGCATACATACTAGTCAGGACGATGATATGCATTCGGTAATCGTCCAACTGATCGGCGACGGAATCTTGCTTCTAATAAAAAAAAAAATACTATTATTTATTTTACAGGTCCGTGTGTGCCATTCACCAATTATTATCATACCACCAATTTGGGATCAGTGGCGATTGATCAATCACAGTGATGGGTTGTGATTCAATGGAACTTTCTGCGGATCATATATTAACTATGATCACCGAATGGTAGGACCAAGCAATCGGAACAGGCACCAGAGATGATCTTATAGTTTTGAGAATCTTTTTCGAATTATGTAATCGATCAAGTTGTAAGAAGATTGGACCTTCTCTAATTCGTAGGAATTCTGATAATTCTAGTACGAAACGTTGATGTATCTTTTTGGATTCTTGAAAAATCTTGAGTCCGTTTCACGGTTCAGGAACTATGTCACGTTTCGTTGAGAATGTAAACACGGGCTACAGCTCTATATATGTGACACCTACAGGTACAGATACCTGTATATGCCTCATGTATACATCTGGAGTTTCATCGCATCCGTATTTTTATGTTCGTCGAAACGATGGCCCCGGGGCTCAAATACACGACCTACCGATGCTTTTCGACTAGAGGCAAGTACTCTAATCACCACACCGATGATCTAATTTTTGACGAATAATATATTAACACAATTTCCACTAATTCCGTCGAATTATACAGTTTTTGGACACTAGATTATACTCGACGAAATATGACGGTGACTCTCCGAGGTTGACTTCCACGCTCTAACGCTAATGACTGAGCGTTATTTTCGGCTATCGCTCGATACTAGAATAATACGCGTGACGTGAAACGTGAAGATTCCCTCACGGATTACCGGTCGGTTAGAGAATCGATATTTTAGCGCATGCGGTGTCTGCTGTAGCGCCTTGTCTATCCCTTGCGTCGAGCATAGGGAGGGGCAATCCGCGACAATCAGGTATGAGAAAAAAAAAACTACGTACCCCCAATGCTGCTATCTCCACTTTTCCACACACTTTGTGTGCGGTAGTGCGCAAATAGTACATTACGATACGAGTGCGAAAAAACTTTTTCTGACGAGTGTGAGTTTGCAGCATGAGCCGAAGGCGAGTGTTGCAATCACACGAGTTAAGAAAACGTTTTTCGCATGAGTATCGTACAAAATTTTATTTCGCGAGGTGTGTAAACGGCGTTCTACGCACTGAGTCAAATAAAGCTATTTGTGCCATACCCGCGCGCGAAGAACGATTTCGCGCACGCTCCGCTTTGCGTCGTGTGTGCGAAATCGCACTTCGAACACTGGTAGCATAAAATTTTGTTCGGAACTCGTGCGAGAAACTTTTTCTCAACTCGCCTTCGGCTCGTGCTGCAAACTCACAAAAACTCGTTGAAAAAATGTTTCGTCGCACCCGTATCGAAAACTACTATTTCTCGCATGCTTTTGCCACACTGGAGGCATAAAAAAGGCGAGTTTTTGTGCACTTGTTTCAAAATAGAATATGATACAAGATCTTCTCATCAAATTTTTTTTAGAGATTTTCGTGGCATAAGACTGACAATGGTCCAAAACATCGAGAAATGTGATTTAGAATAATTGTCCGGATGTATGTATGTACGTATATGTGTGATAAAGTGCCTAAAATGCATTCTATTATAATTCAAGAACTACTCGTTCGAATCAAATTTTAATGTCATGTAGAAAACTAGTCAATCTTTACCTTATATTGACTTTATAAAAATCGATTGACGCATTCCGTATTTATGAGATTTTTTAGATTTTGAAAAATTTTCGTCAACGTTCTAACTGGAACAATTTTTTTTTCTTTTTGGTATTTAATTTGAGGAAAATCGGTAAAGCAGTTCGGTTTTTATGGAGTTTTGAAAAACTTGAGATAGCGAGACCAAATTTCGTACCTGACCGAAATAATATTCATTCATGATATTTATTTATTTAAATCAAGGATGTCCTCTATGAGGAAGTCAAAATCAATTAACATACTTAATCATAAAAGTAGCTTCATAAAAAGCGAAAAATAATGATGAAGCAATGTGCAAGGTTCTCTTTTTTTGTTTATTGGGTTATTACTTCGTATGCCTTTTTCAAGCACTTGCGTTCTTCTCTCTCCCCTTTCTCTGTTCCTTCTTAGAAACACACCGAGAGAAAAGATTTCATTGGTTCACGGAAATCTGTGCCAATGAAATGAAATAATTGAGTTTCAATACTATCTTCTCTTTGAATGATCTCAAACTCAATGAAAAGTAGTGACAATGAATCGAAGAAACATTTCTTTAAATCAATGAACCTTTTTCATTGATTTCAAAGAAATGGTCTCTGATTCAATGAAATCTTCTTCTTTAACTTCAAAGAAATGTGTATTTAAACCAAGTATGTTCTTTTCATTGACTTTAAGTAAGAGGCAGTGGCACTTCCCCCAACACACCTCAAAATTTCGAAACCTATTTTTTCCTAAAGTACTCGGCCGATAAAGCTCAAATTTTGAGAGAAACTGTGCAAGTACGTCAAAAATTGGGTAAGGTTCTGGGTCCTCGAAAGTCGAAGCCGTATGTTCGGGAGAATCAGAAAACGAAAAAGTGAGGTTAGGTGCGAGAGAGACAGGCCTATAGGCGTTGTAAGTTCGTGATTAATTATCATAGATCTTAGTTATGTTAACGAAAAACTTTATTAGCCTGACCAATGGATCATCTGGCGTATGCGAAGCCGAGACTTTTTTGGTTCAAAGTGAACATGCAGCTTACATAACTATTTCTTAAACGTAGTTTCGAAGGAATCAAAGCAGATGGGTAGTAAATTTAGAGATCACATTTTCATAGGGTTGCTTTTATTTTCAATGTATGAAAATGATTTTTTTTTTTTCAGGAACACCATTTTTTCAACAAGAAAAATACAAAAGTGATTTTAACTTAATCCTAAACTTATTTTTCATAAAATAAAATAAATAAAGTTTGTTTTTATAATGAATATTTTCTTAAATTTATAGAACTCGAACTCATTGAGAGTATAAAAATACCCTTGAGAGTGTATTGAGAGTATACAATTGTGTTGTATGCCCAGAGAAAGGTCATTGCAAAAATGCTGTTATTTTGTTTAAATTTTTGCGTGTGTTATCGTTCGGCATAATATGATCTTCTAAAATTGTCCCAAAATTTCTTAGCAAGTCTCCAGTACTGTCAATTATTTCTTGGATTGTTTTACGTGTAAGGTTTTTGTTTAGATACAATGTAGACAAGAATTTCTGTATTATTTTGCGTGTTATATCGGAAGTTTGAATCGTCTCGATTTGTGGAGGTGGCAAGTTATTCGCCATTAACTCACCACCCATCAAAGGTTGCTGTATGGCTTCCGGTCTAGCTACGTTACCGAGTGGACCCTTCTTCGCATGCGATTCTGAAATATGTCGCCGGAATGAACCGAGCCGCTGAAATGATCTGCCGCATGCGTCTTGCCAACAAACATAATGTGTTAAAACTGACTGATAAGTTGTAATGTGCAAATGTAATGCTTGAGGTGTATCGAAATGAACAGCGCATTGGTCGTTATACTGTCTATATGCACACAAATACATCTCAACTTTCAGAAACTATGGCAGTCGTCAATATAAAATATTCGTCAGTAATCAAGGGCACTGTGGAAAAAGATTGCATGTAATGTAATATACCGTCCTAGAAGTTTTTATGCATAAACTGGTGTTTGTAATTCAATACGCAATTGTGATGTCCCGGGAAAAACGGTTCATATATAATCATATATAATTGTATATAATTTCATGTATAGTTGTATATAATTATATATAATTGTATATAACGTAATATATCATTGTATATGAAAACATATATGAGCATATATGAGTTTATATGTACATATACAGTGGTATACATGATCATATATAATACCAAAACCGCCAGCTTGCGATGTCATATATGAACAGATATGATCATATATAGTTATATACAACTATATATCGCCCATTTTTAGCGCATATATGATTGTATGTGGATCCATATACAAATGTATATGAGCGTATATAACTTTATATGTATATATACATTGGCATATATGACCCTATATATGACCATATATAACACCAAAACTGCCTGTTTACCATGTCATATATAAACAGATATGATCATATAGGATTGTATATGAGATCTATTCTGTGTGTCGACTGTGCAATATATGATCATATACAATCATATATGACTGCGCACAGAGAACTGACAGCTCATGTATGATCGTGCACGTATGATTATATGGTATTCCATAATCTATTGTTATATAATATTCACGAATTATTTCGATGTTCACGTCTTATTTATATACGGATGTAAAATTTGTTATATGGTTATATAACTAAGCATTTAATATCCGTTTTGTAAATGCGTGAATCATCCGGTTTTGTTTGAAGCGCTCAAGTTATAGGTATTTTTGCATATGCGGTTCTTTTCTTTATAATCACATGCTCATTCGCAACGATTAATGAAGATATTTGGCTTTCCTGGGCGGACGTTTCATTAAAACCTTCCACTTGATGAATTGAAACGGTCGCATATTAATAAGAATGATCAAGATTACTATACTAAATAATATCAACATAAAAGGATCGTGATAATCGTTTATTGTAATAGTGCACAGAAATTAACACGAACAGTTCGGGACCTTATACGTTGTACATATAATCGAAATATAACATTAGTAATGATATTTCTTAACCGTATATCGTGATGAAGTTCAACTTCATTGTATTTTTACATTACTTTCTTCAAGAGATTTGGTGTCTTGCAAATATACTCTCCAACTTTCAGAAGATTATATCTATTTAGGCATCGTTTTATATAATCACATATAACTATATATGATTGTATATGCTCAGATACAATTATACACAATTATATTTTCTCATATAGGATCATGTATACCCAGATACAATTATATATGATCATGCATGATCATATAGAGACAAAATTCATATACAATCATATATGAGCAGTTTATATATGATTATATATGATTATATATGAATCGTTTTTCCCGGGGTACATTCAATGTATGATATATTAAAAACGCAAAAAAAATCATAGATTTAAACCGTGTATTGTGGAAATAGAAATAAAAAACTAATTTAACTTAGCATTGTATGTCAATCGTACTGTAAAAGTATATTAATTTTACATCGCAATTGTACATTATATTCAATAAATAAGTTTATGCATAAAGGCTTCTGATCTGTTAAATCAAATTAAATGTACCGTTTTTACAATGCAAATGAATTTATCATTATCAGCCTTTTTTTCAATATATCTAGTGACTTTAGAACATTACAGAAGTGAGTCACGGCGCCTGCACGATGACTAAATTGACTTTTGGGAACACTGGTTATAATTCACTGATGAGATCGTTTACACAGGACAGATTCTTTTTCAAGACGATCTTGTAGAAAAACTTTTGCATAAATAGCCAGGTGTTTTCGGCTTCCGGAGGGTACTCCAGATTCAACGCGTGGAGAATCTTGGATCAGATATCTACAGCTGCTACGACATCGCTCAGTTTGTAGGTGATGCTCTCAAAAATGACGTAGGCTTCTTTCACAGCTCTAATCGAATCTCCGACAATAAATACGATGTGCTGCATCGATCGCTTCATTAATTCGTGGAAGTGTTGACGCTGCTTCAGTTGAATTTGGAAATCCGCGGCAGACTAGAAATGAAGGCAGATTGAATTAAGTTAATCTGAAATAACATTTCTTCTATAATACTAGAATTTCCATTTCTATTTCAGTCTTACATGGAAATCTAAAATGGAATTAGAAATTTCAGTCCTACATGGAAATCTTAAATAGCTATGGAAATTTTAGTCGTACATAGAAATCTCAAATGGCAATGGAAATTTTAGTCTTACATAAGAAATCTAAAATGAAAATGGAAATTTTAGTCGTACGTAGAAATCTGAAATGGAAATGGAAACATTCCTATGCACCAAATTGATCAAAAATTTTATTGTATAATAATTAACTTACCAACAACTTCGGAGACTCTAAAGCCTTGCGGAGCCGGTGTCGATCGTCAATCGCCGATATTAACGCCGCAATGTCTTCGCTCGATAACTCCTCTAAAATATTATTCGAAATCCTGTTGGCTAGAAATAATGTTCTTATTACTTTATTTACAGACTACGAAAATTATACATTTAATAACTACGTACTATTCATTTGATATGGGGTCACACAAACAGAAAAAAGTAACCTACAAAACAACATGTCGCTAAAGGAATCAAAACGCGGCAGAGGTTGCGTTAAAAAAAAATTTCTATGCCATACTTACATGTAGAAAGGTTATACAAATAATTTATTATATTTTATTTTACATACCTTCGAATACTTCAACGTATTCGCTGAGACCGGCTTGCGTGAGGAATATTTCTACGAATTTATCTATTTTGCCGGTTTTTCGCCGTATCGCCACACAACTAACGCGATTGCGCAAACCGTTGACGCACTTGCTGTCATCAAGTATATCTTTTCTTTGAATCCAGAAGACCGTCTCTTTAAAATAATGAAACTGTTTCTTTATTATATACTGACTAAGTACATATATCTTTGCAGGCAATGAAATGTCCTCTTTGAAATTCAAATGCACCGTTTCATTGAAATCAATGAAAAAAAATCAATCTATCCATTTCTTTGGCGTCAATGAAATTTTTTCTCTCGGTGCACTTCTAGAGGTTTGCCCGCAGCCTCTTTTTCTGTCTCGTATTTGCATGACGGCATGGGAAACCGCAGAAAATCTGGATAATACGGGCGGCTTTATGTTGACTGCGTTTCTACTGTATGAGAATACATCAAAAGCTGAAAAAACTACCTGCCGATACTGTCACCCCTCCAAGTTACGGCATCAAGTAATGCTGTTTAACTCTGGGGATCGCCGAAGCCACACATCAACCGCGCGTCTTCTGTTGTTGGTTACAGATCATTTAATATACATGAGCCTAAAAATGGGGTATCAATGATGAAGATTGACGTTGATGGGAGTCAATTATTAATTCGCTAACTAGCTATGGTCGTGGCGGATTTTCACCGCAAGTGGCTGTTGAAAATAGAACAAGCCACAATCAATTAGAATGATAAAAGTTGCGGGAGAAAATTTATAAATACATAAGTCGATACATGTGGATATTGGCTTTAAGCTTATTAAATTTCAATAATTTTAGACTCTTCAATGTATCAATAAAGTCTTTACCTTTATATGTGAAAGAAGCACTTTCGACCCTATCAGTGTTCGACGAACATTTTCCGAAGTTCATCACTCGGTTAATTTCCTGAGGACGTTTCAACGAACAAAATAACCGATGTATTGCTGCCAATCATGTCAACAGGAGATGAAGCGTACGCTGAATCCTTAAATTTACGATTGACGAATGCTGAGCACGATGGCCGTGTTGCATCATTCACTCTGTTATCGGGTTTTCAAGCAAGAATCGCGTCTTCTCTCAACGTCTGACTACATGAGGTTGGAGTTTCAAAGATCTTAACGTGCTTGAGCTCTTCGCAAGGCGGAATCGCACACTGAGTGACGCTCGCGTAGCATATATATATACATACATACATACATCCTACTACGCTAGTGATTAATGCTTTCAACGTCTGCCGGGGTTTGGGCGGTGAAAGCGGTCTTCAACGCGGTTCCTGTTCCCGATATTTATTCCCTTGCGAGATATATAATATGCGTACGATGTAGGCATAAACCTAGTAAATAAACCCAAAAGTCGCAATTAGCGTATGCATAATATAACGGCATCTCGTAAGGAATAGTACTTTGCGATACGAGTGCGTGAAAGCGAATATTCTGGAAGACTGTGAAGTGAGTCACACGAGCTCCACGAGTACCACCGAAGCACGAGTGCGAGTCGGCGAGTCGGCGAGCAAACATAACAGTTATTTAATATGTAGAACAATAATTAAAACATGCCGTAACAAACGTCGAAACTATTTAACCTCAAAAGTCTGCATGCATCGACCACGGCATCGACACAAGTCGGCACGGATCCTCACGAAGGCGATCGAGACGACGCGAGCGCGATGGATGTGCGCATGCACGCACAGTATTTTCGGTACAATTCGCGTATCTTCGTGATGCTTCGCGTATTTTCGACACGCTTCCCGTATTTTCAACACGCTTCCTGTATTTTCGACACGCTTCCAGTATTTTTGACACACTTCCAGTATTTTCGACACACTTCCAGTATTTTCGATACGCCTTCTTGAAAAGCGCCACGTTTTGTCATTTCCGGTCGGCACAAAAAGTGGCACTTTCCATGGACGCGATACAAAAATTAATATTTCTTTGATTCATATATTTTTTTTAAATATCTAGCAACTATGACAGCAACAATAGGCTTGTACTCGTCAGTTATTCTGAGAGCTTATGCCTATAGTGAAACGATATCACAATATCCATCAAGTATTGGGTGAGGTGTTGATTTCGGCACACCGTGAAAGAAACGCTAGATGTATTAATTAATCGCTTTGCATCCTCTTAGAGGAAGCAGCATTGTTTTCGTGAAACCATTTTTGTCCCGATTTTCATGCCAGGTGGGGTGCTGTCAGTAGCTCGAATGGCCATAAGCTCGAAAGGTAGTATGACCCACAGCCGTAGTGGGTTGAATGGACATTCGGTCGAATGGCCATTAGGTCGAATGGACATTAGGTCGAATGGCCATTAAGTCGAATGGACATTAGATTTTTTTCTACCTTGATAGCAAATTGGTAATGTCGATTCGACCTAATGTCCATTCGACCTAATGTCCATTTGACCTAATGTCCATTCGACCTAGTGACCATTCGACCTAATGTCCATTCGACTTCATGTCCATTCGACCTAATGTCCATTCGACCTAATGTCCATTCGACCTAATGTCCATTCGACCTAATGTCCATTCGATCTAATGTCCATTCGACCTAATGTCCATTCGACCTAATGTCCATTCGATCTAATGTCCATTCGACCTAATGTCCATTCGAACTAATGTCCATTCGCCCTAATGTCCATTCGACCTAATGTCCATACGACCTTATGGCCGTGGGTTATATTACCGTTCGAGCTTATGGCCATTCGAGCAACTGACAGCACCCCCATGCGTGCGCAAATGGTTCAAGTAAAGTGTGGTCGGTATTGAATTTGAACTAAATCTATAAAGCGGATCGTATTTTATAGAAATTGGAATTTACGCAAAATTGATGTTATCGTACTAATTTAAATCAACTTCGACCAACTCAGCTTCAACTTTTTTACAAGGTCATTGATATTGTATTTGTTGCCGACAGTAAAGAGGTTCGGATTTTATAGAATTTTAAATTTTCGAAACATTGACGTCATTCTAAATCGCGCTAACATGTGTCAAATTCGACAAAACGGACTGAAACTTGGGACATGTACGTAATAACGTGCAAGGATGTTTACTACCGAATTTGGTAAAAAAAAAATAACTGAGCCGTTAGAATTTTTAGAACATCGAATTTTTTGAACTTATATTCCAAACAAGCTTCTGAAGTCGGGCTTCGCTCATTGCAACCTCATTTTGAACCTTTCTCAATGTTTCCTCTTTGAGGAAGCCAAATTTGATTAGCACAGTTTCTCATAGTGGAAGATTTGAGAAAAGTGCAAAATGCGGATGTCATGCGCAAAGTCCGACTTGCCAACTTTTTCTTACACTATGGGAAATAATGCAGAACTTCACAAAAATTGGGGTATCGTAATGATCTTAGCGCCATTTTCTTCATTTTCACAAGCTTTCAAAAAGAGTTTGTATACAAAATCTTTCGATTTTCGCTGCTCCAAGTTTTTTAATCCGGAGAAAATGCAAAACTAAAGTTCATTAATTACGAAGAAAACAAGTATAACCCATAGTCGCTACTCCATTCATTAAAAAGTTACTGTCATCTTAGTAAAATTGTGCATTTTTCGTAAAATTAAAAAAAAATTATTACATTTTACCAAGAAATGAAGATTTTTCATGAATTTTTTTTTTTGTTATGATTCATTGAGATTTTTATAAATTAATTGGGATAAGACTTAAATACCATATTGAAGTCGATAAAAAACATTAATTTTATCCCCAAAATCACTGAAAGACGGAAGTGCGCACCATCGGAAGATTATTGCTTATAAAATTAGAAAGAATACGGAATAATACTGTAATGTATAAAAATAATACAAGGCAAGGAAGAAAAAGAAAAGCTATCATGGAAAAAAATTGCGAAATCGAGAGAAACATTACTCTTGACATTATGACTATCTTAGGGAGTAAATAACTCATCCCCCTGTATCAAATTTTGCGCTGGCGCCAACGTTCTTTACGAGGGCCGTCTTGAAGGACTCTGCGCCCTGGCGTCTCGTCGCGGGGAGTCCGATAGAGCTCCTTCTCGGTTGGCTCCAGGAAAACGATGTATAAAGGAGTGTAGCGAGTTTGTACCAAGGGCTGAAGCTGAAGATAGAATGAGAAGCTTCGAAGGGTAGCGCCATAAAGTGCAAACGAGAAAAAGGGTTCGAAGTTCCGTTGTGAGCAGGAGTTTCTTTTATCCGGCATTCACGTTATCCTTATCTCATTTCGACTCTGCCATTCTGTGGTTCCCTCTTTATGTCTAGGCAATAGAAGTTGTTTGTGAGCGTCTCGTTCCGCTGTCTACGCTTCATTCTGTTTTTCGTCTTCCTGTACCGCCATGTATTTTCCTGCCCAATGGGCTGATGGGCGCCAGACGCAACAATAACAAGAGTTTTTACAGACAAACCAGAAATATACGATTTAAGAATGATAGTGAAGGCAAGAAAATCGGTATATGGAAAAAAAAAACCCACATAGGGTCGAACAATCGGCCAAGCCCTGGCCGAGTGATGGCGTTCGTTGTTCTGCAATGGCACGGGAATGGTATCCAGAACAAGCTGATTGCTGGATGATAACTTGGACCCAGTACTGGTAGTTGTACATGGGCTCAGTACTGGGGGCCGAATGTTGGCCAGGAATTTATTTATTTATTTATTTATTTATTTGGTAAACGGGGCAAGCCCCTTGACAACTACGGCGCCATGGATATTCAGGACCTACAGTTTTAGGTGGGTTCCGAACCACCGGGGATTACAGAAAAAGCACATAGAAAAATTCCATTGGTACCCGGCCGGGAATTGAACCCGGGCCCCCTGCTTCAGAGGCCGCGTCTCTATCCACTGCGCCACTGCCTTCCCCTTATGGGTATCAAACACGACCACTAGCAGGTAAGCAATAGCTGTGAATATTCAGTATAATAAATTTGGTAATTAATCATAAATTTTTGAAAATGTATTTGATGTCGGACCATCTTGAAGTAATTTCAATAATATTCTATGATGATTAAAAAAATAGAAAAGAAATCGTCCACAGATACAATTTTTTTCGTTTGCTTTGGAAAAGTCTATCTACCTAACGAGCGCACTAACCACTAGACCAAATTGACTACGTGAATAATAGTTACATAATAGTTGCATCGAGGATAACTGTTCCGTGGGAAGCAACATATACTTCTAAAATTATAAACAAGAAGAAACCGACATGTTTCGCTTTTATGAGAGTCAGTTGTCGATTACAAAGGACAATCTTTTGTTTAAAAACAGAGACTCTCTTGTCGTGGCAACGAAAGAAAAGAAAAAGTTAGTCTATCTCGACGGTGGGTCACATCTGGAGAACGTCTTTCGGAGTGATTCGTGAAATACATAATTGACCACTAAAACACATCCCAGCGCATCTTAATCGCTTTTCCAACACTTCGCACTACTTTTTAAACATTTCTCAATCAAAACGACAAGCGACCGGTCTGGCCAACCAATCCGCAGTCCGAGTTCTGACCCTCTCTAATAAACGCGAATTTCAGTCTATACTCACACAATCGTACGGTTTCTTCACACCCACTTCATTACATTTTCCTTGTTAACATGTTCTTGTTCAATTGATGGTAAATAAATTGGGTTTTTTATGCCTTTATTGATTTTTTCCATCCAAAAACTATTGAGTAATTATTTCATAGATAATAAATCAACATTAACCAAAAGTTAAATAATACGACGAAACATAACAGTCATAGGGATATCAGATGGATTTGGATAAAATTGACTACACGGAAGTTTCTGAGGCCGCCGATTTCAAACCTCAACTCTGAATTAAAAAATTAAAAATAAAGGCTCCAACATGTCGGTCCAGAATGCAAAAAATTATATAATTTGGATTATACTCGAAACTGAGCATTCAGAAATTAAAAAATGGCAAATCCAATATGCAGACCAAAATATAGAAAACTGCCTTAATTTTTATAAAATTTAACACTCCGGATTCTTAAGACTATTTTTATTGTCTATCTAATTATCAACCCCAACTCTAAAATAAAAAATAAAAAACGGCCCATCTAAAAACACCCAAATGCCAAATTTTGTTTAAATCGTATATATTGAGGTTATGTTAATCATTGATATCAAGATAATGGTTCATGTCTGTCCAAGACTGGCTGCCATGTGTGAAAAATGTTATTGGAACTAAGACAATACACGCCCAGTACTGGCGTATTGCTGACAGCTCTTACTCGACCGGTGAACACGCGCCAATACTGATTGTGAGAGCCAAAACGAGCTTGGAGTTTAGGCAGTAGTGGTATCCAACGGTTCGTAGCCTGTTGGATGCTGAACAGTACAAAGGCTAGGTGAACGAAAGAATAGACATTCGTAAGTTTACATTACGAGCACAGTATGTATTTTAAAACATCAGAGAGAGTCAGTACATAGACAAGTTGCCGGCTAGCGGCGGTGTGCGGACGCACCGCGCAAGGTTGATCCTGGGAGAGGATCGATATGAATATGAGTCGTGTGGGAGCCCGCGATGTATGAATCGATCATACATAACACAGCCATTAATCGGCCCAGCATTGGGCCTATTTTTACTGTTGGCAGATCTTATATGGGAAACGTAGGGTTGTTTTTGACATTTTTCGACTAGATGTCGGATCCATAAATACTCAAAACAGAAACGTCGAAAACAATTTTTATTTTATGTTGCATAATCAGAAAATAATGATAAAAAAATTTTAATGGTAAAATTTAATTATTCACAACGATTGTGGCACACGAGTAGCATCCGCAATTCATGATATAAATGCTGCATATCATTCGTGATATGTGATATATTATTTCAGTGATATTTTTTACGCCCAAGTAATAGCCGAACCGCCTTAACGAATCGATCAACTTGAGCCTCCTATCAGGATGCCAATATCTCGACGTGGATGTAAGGTAAACGTCCCAATGATCGACACGTTAACCAAATTGCCCGACTTTATAAAAACGTAACTTTCACATTAAGATACAAAAAATTGTCATTCTAGGTAATAATGAATCAGAACAGTCTTATGAAGAAATAACAACCTCAAAAATTTTCGTATCTTATCTAATTGTAGAGAAAACTTATTTTAAAGCTTCAGAAGTGCAAATGTACCAAACATCGACATACTAAAGTTATAGTTGGCACAGTAATCGACCGTTATCTGTCCCAGTAATCGACAGTTTAAGGGTCCGGGCTCTCTGGCCCATGTCATAAGGAAAATGTAGTGTTGCCTTACATCGGTGTAAACATCGAATATAAGGTAACCTACAATAGTGAGCAGAAAACACGGGCCAGAGAGCCAGGTGACCAGAGTCACAAGAATGTACCAAGTCACAAACAAAACAACACTAACACTCGACTTCATAATTAAAATAAAATTAAATGAGTGAACAGGACCCAGACCAGGGTCGAAACGTTTCAAACATTAAATAAAGAATTCAATTCTTTAACCGGGCCGCCAGAAGCCGACAATCCTTCATCATCTTTATCTTATATACTCGTGATAATACATGTGATAACAATCTTCGTTTTACACAAAGATTTTGAATTACAGGATAGTATCCAGTCATGGACATATGCATGGCCCAGTTATCGACATTTATTTTGCATATCATGATTTATTTTGCTGGTTAATTATTTATGGAGAGCCCAATACCCCTGTCCATAACTACTCTTCGTACAGTTCGATTGATGAATGAATTGTTACATTATTTTTTATCATCTAATTCATAAAAATAATACGCGATTTACACTATTTGTTTATCCACAATTTTGTCCTAGTGATCGACAGTAGGTCGATTATCCGGACATTTATGTGTTTATCTGAACCAGATATCGACCTCCGCGATTTTTTGCACAAACAACAATTTCACGACAAAATCATATTCATTTAGTAATACCAGATTCTTCATATGTAATATCAAATTTAATTTACTCAGCCAAAGTCTTCGTGCATCGCAGAATTTAACTAAATGTCACGAGACGCATCTTAACTTCCATATCAAGGATTTCGACGAAATCACGCTCTGCTCGGTCACTGCAAGTTTTCGATTTTCTTACTATCACTGTTGTGATTTTACAAGCTTTATATTTTCATACAATATTGTACATGCATCGGAGGAAGTGTTGTTAATTTATTTAAGCGTCGAAAAGCACTCACAGTCTTATTTATCGCTCTTTTACCACAGACTGGTCGATTACTGGTACATGGTCGATTACTGGGACATTTACCTTACGATTACACACAGGGAAAGACAGAACACCGCACATTATAGGGTGTGTCGCCACACTCTGTTTGACGGGATAACGATTTCTTCGACACCGTGAAGGATAATTGACGCCTGTTACTGAGAGACTATCTCGTTCGCTTGGTTTACTGATTGGAAGTCGTTCGGTTGCGCGTACGTGTTCCGCTTCTCTCTCTTCTCCTCGCTCGACGGACGGATGTCACGATGTGACATTGTTATACGTACGTAGTGAATGGGATGGGTCATGTTTTCTCGTGGGAATGAACTCCGTGGCTCTTACAGCCGTGTATCAAAAAGAGCAGCGAGGGAAATGAGATGGTACGAAGAAAGAGTCCGGAATGAATAAGTGATGTAAAGGCGGAAAGAACGACGAAGCGTGGAAGGAAGGAAGGATGTAAAGTTGGCAGGACTGAAGTGATGCAAAAAGTAAGAAAAGGTGAAAAGTACTTACGAGACTCAGTAATGCTATTATTCTGATATCGTCGGAAAAGTGAACGAATTGTAAGAAAACTCGACAAGGAATACCCGGTAATACTGCGAAGCTTTAGGATAGAGACTGGTGCTGGGATACAGAATAGCCGACAGAACGAGTAAGAGTAGTAACATGCCACGAGGTAAAGATGAAGAAAACGAAGCTCAGTGTTGCCTGTTGATCGTCCACACGGGAAAACGCTGTTTCGCCGGTTCGAGTTTCCTCTCTGGCTTCCGCTGGAATCCCTTCGGACATAGTACCAAGGGTGCCCAGTGTTGGTAGTAGCAGAAAGGACTGAAAAGTATCGAGAACACATTCGGGATTGTCGGGGTGAAAAGCTCCCACGCCCGGAAGAAACATTGGATGGGCACGTCCCGAGGGTCACTCACGATAAATAAATGATGTCCTGCCACCGGTACATCGAGATACTTCCAACAGTTCCTTGCAACACCTCTCTTCTGTCCTCCGCCGTTTCTTAGAACATGCTAGACTATTCCATTTTTCAGTCTGTGCATTATGCAACTATAGGTTACGTCTACAAATGCATGCGAACGGAGCCTGCTTCATGCGGCCTGAACCCTCATCCGTTGTCTGAATTTTCTATCTTATAGTCTGAAGATGAAGGTAGCTCTAAATAGAAACTTCGGTTTGTCCTTCGCGTGCTCCAAATTGGCCATATTTTCTTTTTTGTTTGTTCTTCGCTGCACTCATACTTTGGCTGAGAAATTTCTTTAATACTCTGCAGGATTTTACCAAAGTGCAGAATTTTGGACTACAAAACCTTTCCATTATTTTTATTCGATCGCTTCTGATTTTATATAACTTACAGCAGCATGAACAGAACTTATACAAAAATTAGGAGCGTGAACAAAAGATATTTAGAAAGGTAAAAAATGTTTTTGAAAAGTTGCATTGGCGGAACTGACCGAAAATACATTATGTGGTGACCAAACACGAGAAGTTGGACCATGTCAAATAGTTAGACAAAAAAAAATTGAGCAAAAATTGAGTTGAGGCTTTACAGCAGTGATAAAACCTCACGCAGGAATACACATGGAAATTTTTCCAGGGAATTTGCGAACTGAATATAGTATATGTTTTATGCACATCAGAAATTCACGGAGAGTCTTGGCGATGCGGAATTGTCCTCGTGCTCGTTCGTTCGTTGGCTGGAACCCGCGAACCCATCTTCCTCATTTTTCCCGAAGATTTATCACCCCTAGGGTGAGAAACCCGCGTATCCGAATGTGAATGACGTCGACAGGCGGCTTATCGAAAAAATTTCTCGCGCCCGTCGTGTTTTCTAGCGAAGCTATGTCTCAGATGGAAAGGAACGTTGCTACGGTACTCGCAATAGTGCCTGGTCTACCACGATGGGCGGTTGGGTCGATAAAAGTGGCTTCAGAAAGTATTAAACGAGCCAGGTCGACGTATTCCCACTGGATAGACACATCCCTCTCAACACCGCACCCATCACCATCAATACCGCAATTCAGCCGAGATTTATATCAAACACATTAATTTTTTCAGCCAGGCCAAAATTTTTTCTGGTATTGTTAAAAATTTAATAAAAAATGAACTTCATAATGGAATGGTAAAAAATATGGCTACTGTCGTAACGCAACACGTGACTTTCTTATCCCGATTGTTACTGGCGTCACGTTACTGTTGTGAAGTTATTTTGTGAAGCTGATGATAAGAAATGAGTGATGCAGAGTTGAAATAAATAATTTTTTTAATTCAGTCAATGTTTTTAGTTGAATCAATTTTTCCTTCTATTCTAAACAACTTTTCTTGATGTTTTAGACTATTTATATATTCTATATTATATTATGTATGATCATGCATACTTCCAAGATCAGCAGCGTAAGATCTTATAACTTTTTATATATGATTATACAAGTATAATTGTATGCGTACTCATATATGAATATTTTAACCCGGGTAGATCCTTTTTTTTCGTTTCCGAAGTATATTTAAATTATTTTGCTTCTATTTTTACCATCAAGCAGCTTATTCCTCAATTTCTGTTCTGTTGTAACTAATTACCCTGTAACTAATTATTCTATAAATAATTACAATAATGTTGTTCGTAGCCACTCATCCTAAACCACTGTATCGCATTCGCACGAGGGCACAGAGTAATTATGGAAGACTTATTTTTCTAAGTATCTACTGTGTGAGAATACTCTCGAACATAATTAGAAACTCAGAAAAACTGCCTCCCGCTCAGCAGTTGGCGCCTAAGTCAGTGCGTAGTTAAGCGGTCACCCATCGAGTTATGGCCACAAGAAATGCTGTTTAACTCTAAGGTCTGTCGAAAACCGTCCGGGTAGATCGTCAGAGTTTACGTTGCCGATATCCCTTTAGCAGAAGACAAATGCATTCTCAGGCGTAAGTAATTCGGGGTATATATATGACATTTGCGCGTGTTCATTATTTCGCGAGTAAAATTTATCGGTTATTTTGTGCATTAATTTAAACGAGACGAAGTCTCGAGCTGACGCGATGTGAAACGGAGTTAAACACATACCGTTTTTGACAGTTGAATTTATATCTCGGCCATATTAAGGTGATGTGTTAGTGCTCGGTCGATAACAAAAACTGTAAAGCATTGTTCTTGACCACAATTGATCTTTCGGGCAAAAGGCGAGAAGTACTCACTGTGTGTGATAAGCCTGCAATGAGTACTTCTCGCCTTTTATTCGAAAAATCAACAGTGGCGGAGAACAACACTTTGGGAAGATTCAGCTATCTCACTCGCACTTATGGCGGTCTGAGAGAGACAGACGATATGTAGCACATCACCTTAAGGTGATGTGTTACATATCGTCAGTTTTGGTTATCGACCGAGCAGTAGCACATCATCTTAAGATCAGAACGGTGAGAACAAAACGATTTTTGTTGTCAACGTTTTTTGTTGTCATGACACAGAAATTTCTCTCCGTGTGCGTTTTTTTACGCGTCACAGTTTAAAAAATGATGAGTCCCATGGACATATGTACATAAATCTTTTATCACTCCTCACTGTTCCATTTATTTTTATTGTGTTTTCGTATTGAGTTTTTTATATATTTTGGATCTGCAGGATAGTTCCACTATTCAAAAGAACCCCATTATTTGGCGATTTGTTCGAGCTTATCAGTCCTTTATACGTCAATTTGGTTAGCTACAAAATAAAGCAGTAATACATCATTTTTAAAGCTTCCGCGACCATTTATGGTACCAGAACAAACTTCCAATAATTAAACTGGCATTCAGGATCAGGAGCCTGATCGCGGCCTATTTAGTAGCCTGATCGTAGCCGGATAGGGAGCCTGATAACGCCCGGATTTATAGCCTGATCACGGCCAGATGAGAAATGACATTACATGCCATATCAGGACCCGATAGAGCTTCCTCATCCGGACACGATTATTAATTAAGGAAAACCCGATGAGGCCCGGACCTCAGCCAGAACAAATTTTTGCTCGAGTAATCGTTCAACGTCGTGATCAGTGTTAATGTTTGAATTAAGGATGATGTTTCAGTTCTGAAATCGTTGGAAGACTGAAATATGTAGGACATTCTTGATGCCAGTCGGATTGAACGAGTTAGTCAACTTGACGTGAAACGCCTCATAAACTGCACATACATACAGCGTGTACAGTAAATAGTGTATGCTGGAAAGGGGTAAACAGAGTTCCAAACAGAATCGGCACCAGAGATGCTTCACCAGTAACAGAAGCAACAGCAGCAGCACGTACCTCGTTTATTCATTCGATTCCCATCAGCAGTTTATTCGATTCGTCGATTCAATTCCAACTCTGACTCTCCCTCTATGTGCTCCTCGTCACTCGTGACGAAACTTTGCGTCGGTTTAATTGTATACGGACAAACAAGTATCGAGAGACGGAGAGAAAAAGAGACAAGCATAGAAACACAAACGAGAGAGATAGAAATATATAATGAACGCTCTTTATTTTATACTATATGTTTATTGTAGAATATTTCCATAGAGAATGCGTATTACAGTGGTAAAGCACTGTGGGTTTTGGGATCTGAGTCGAGGCCCCGTTTGTACCCGAAGAGGCGTAACATAAGCGTCGACGGGTTAACGATCGCCTTATTAATTTACATCTGTGAAAGAGAAGCCTCGGGAGGAAGGAAGAGCGGAAAGAGGGATAGCCGAGAGAGGAGCTCGAATGGTCATGATGGCGTTCCAGTCCATATTGGCTGTATATATGTATACATATATATAGATGGATGCGTGGGAGAGTGTAGAAACGGTGAATTCGGACGACCGGTTTCGCTGTGGCCATAAATCCGGTCGTGTGCTATGGCGGTGGTGTACCTCCCTCGCGGGCGTACCTCCCCAACCCTTATCAAGCACAGTACTATTGCTGGCGATGCTGGGGACGGGGTCGGGCTCTGCGTTGGTATAGATCGATATCTCGCATGGCTGACCCAGAGGGTTAACTAGGCAATCAGTGATAGTTCCTCGATACCCCGACGCGACAGGAAATAGAAGGGTGAAGCTACTGGCAGAGGAGAAGTGGACCAGTGAAACAGCCCAGGGTAGTGCTTGCTGCGAGAGAAGTAAGCAGCCGATCAGCACTCACACAAGTAGAAGAGAGACGGGGGTTAACTTAATTAAGGGTTGTTCTACGTCTGGCAATGCTTGCTGGTACAGGAATCGAGTGCAACTCACACCGTAGTGGCTTATTGGCGCCGGCAACACCACCAACCTCCTCGCACCCGTTGCCCTGTGTGTTCTATTCTCTCTACTATATGGCTAAAATTGTGACCTGCAAACGTGAGCGAAGCTGGTGTCGTTCGCCTGGTCACGCTCGCTCGAGTTTACCACATCGGGTAACTAAGCAGCCAGCTTCGAAAATTTCGAGGTGAATCGAATGTGTTGCATCGCTTATCACGGCTGTACCTTTAACAGTCGACACTGTATGCTGCTCTTAGTATGAACTTTATACATATAAAAGCGGTGTTACAAACGGACATTGTGTAACATTTTGAGGGAAGTTATAATGAGAACGGTTAGAGCTGTAACCTATTAACTGTTACCACACCGTGAACGATCAAAGTATCGTCACGAATTCATTACATACTACGTCGTAGATTTATCTTTCGATACATTCTGATAATTGTCCCTTTTCAGATTGGTTAAAAAATCTCACTTTTTCAAATATAATTTTTATGCCGTTAAAAGTTAAAAGTAAAAACCATGAAAATAATATTTTTATTTAATAGAAAAATACCTCTTGTCAAGGTAGATATAAAATAAATTCATACAGAAATGAAATCAAATTTCATTAAAACAAATATAAAAATAAAAAATTATTTTGAAGATTTTTCCATCTTTCGTGTTTATCGAATATTATTTTTTACAAAGTTGCAATATTTCATATACACAGTTACAGCACAATTTTATTTCCATGAATTGTGGGTATTTCTGCCACCTTAAAAAGCTTAAAAATTTTTCGAATAGTTAAGAAAAAGACTTTTGGATAGAATGTTTTTCACAAACCTTAATTCTATTATCGACCAACTCAACAAAAAGTACAGTTGCGTGTAATCATGAAAATATTATGTGAAAACATCCTTAACAGTTCAGTCGAACTTTTAAGGACGTTTGGATTGATTAATTTTTTCCCCCAAAGGGCCGTAACGCTCTTTGAGGAATTTTATACAAATAAATATTTCCCGCAGGGCTGTCATGCTTTTTGAGAACATTTTTCCCTTCGAAGAGTCGTAATTCTTTTTGAGGATATTTTTCCGGAAAACGCTCGCTAAAGATGTTCTCACATTTTAAATGCTTAAAAGGAAAAGAATGCTGCAGAATTGAAATCTGTTGTAGAAGTTCGAAAAATTCTGGGTAAATCTATGCGGAGGATGCGGGTGGTTATATTTTCGATTCAAACAAAGGTAGAGCTAATTGCTGGAAATATTGTGTATAGGTAGTTGAAATGTGTCTGCGGATGCCTTAGTTCTTAGTGGACGGGCGGATATACTGCTGCGCAGCCGGGTTAGTGGTGATGCTGTATGAGAGGGTGGCGACGCGCACCTCGAGCTTGACGCTTAATCACCCGGTGGGTATATAAAGGGAGGGTCGCACGGGGATTTGCATAATTCAGGAAACACGGAGTGGGCTGGTGAGTGCTCCGGACCCCGTGACCGAGCCTCCTGTATTTCGATCCGCACGCCTTGCTCTATGGACCAACCATACTCTAGAGCCGCTATGTCTCTATAAATGCATACAGTGTCACTGCCGTAAATGAGCCCTCTTTACCTCCTAAATCGAACCACATATTTAATAAATTTAACGATTCAGTAACGCATGTATGAAGAATGATACTAATAATATCGGTATATTAAAACCATATTTGAAGTGAAATGAAAAATCAGAATAACAAAACAATATCTTCTTATACTCTTTTTCGGCTCCGCATTTTCTAGTTCATCTTTGAACAAATTATTGACTAAACATAAGAAAATTGTTCGACATATAGTGAAAACATTCAATTTTTACTTCCTTATCTTTTTTCTCATAAAAAAAAATTCCGAGATTTTTATGTCAAAACAATTAAAATGGTCCGAAACATCGAGAAAAGTGATTTAGAAAAATTGTTCGGATGTATGTATGTATATATGTATGTATGTATGTATTTGATCAAGTGTCTTGAATTCGTTCTACCATGACTCCTGAACTAATAGACCAAAGCAGCTCAAAACTCAAAGCCGTGTAGAGTATCGGTCAGTCTTCATTCAGTATCAATTTTATAAAAATTGATTGAGCCGTTCCACGTTTATGAGATTTTTAAGATTTTGAAAAATGTCTGTCAACGCTCGATAAAATTTTGAACTGTCGAGCTCAGACTTCGTGTAATAATTGAACAAAGTGATTAGACCTTTTGTATCGAATTTGTGAACAATCGGTAAAGCGGGTCGGATTTTATGGAATTCTGAATTTTTAAGAATGGGACGTTATCGCCCTAACTGTTGCAAAACTTGAGATAGCGAGCCCAAATTTATATATATATTAATATGTATATTTTTATTTAAAACAAGGATACAAAGTAAAAACTTGTACATTGTTTCCTCATTATTTTTCGTTTTTCACAATGCGTTTTCTATGAGAAAGCCAAAATCGATTAAAATACTCTTTATATTTTTCAATGTTTACGAAAAAATCCCAAAAGCTATATTTTTCCGACAAGGAAAAAAGGTTCTTTAGCAAACTACAAAAAATATAGGTAAGTAGTTGTTTTTATTTGTGCTTAGGAACGGAAGTATTTGACTCTGATAATCATCAACTTTTAGGTGCCATTAAGGGCAATTTGTATCGCTTCTCTGAGTTGCCCTCCCAAGTTCCCCAGCCTTGTTCACCCTCTTCCCGATCGATTTAGACTCTGACGTCATCAAGACCAAACGCTATCAAACCCTTTACCATGTCTTCAACGTCCCGCTCTGATGTAATAAGTTCCTTCACTTGGATCGAGACAGAACTTGGTGAATTTTCCGAATCATGATTAAACTTCTTGAGTTGTGCTATAATTTATTGGATTACCGAATTGGGTCATCGCTAGTGTGCTGGAGAACATTTAGCATTAATGAACTCTCAAACAGACCGCGATCTCGAATAGTGGATATAGCCAGGATAAAGTTTTACTTCACTTTACGTGATATGAGTCTGGACATAGTTATACTTGTCTCGTAACATATCATAATAGTACATTACGATACTAGTGCGATGAAACTTTTTCGCGACGAGTGTGAGTTTGCAGCCCGAGCCGAAGGCGAGAGTGTTGAAATCACACGAGATCAGACAAAGTTTCTCGCACGAGTATCGTATACAATTTTTTGTAACGCATGCATGAGAAGTGCTACTTCTCGTGCCTATCGCGCGTGGCGTAAATGACGCTTTACGGCCATCGATGCTATTTTACTTCTCGCACGGGAATTACTTCTCGCACTTGCGCGACATTACACTCGGTAGCACTTCTCATGCATTTGTTACAAAAAGTATTATGCGATACAGAGCGAGAGAGCGATCATCATACGACGGTTGTCAAGTTGATCGCAGTCGCCGCACTCGTACCACAGACAGCACTCGCCTTCGGCTCGTGCTATTGTGATACTCGTGGGGCTCGTGCGATCAACTTCCCAACCTGCGTATAATGATCGCTTTCTCGCCCTTGTATCGCAAAGTACTATTATGCCACTAGTGCGTGAAGTAGGCACTTCACGCACGCGGTGGTATAAATATCTTTACAAAACAGCATATCGCTGACGGATTCGCAAAATTCAATAATTCTATGGAAAAAAATAATTCCTACTGTTTTTAAGATTATACTCGAACACACAGTCCGATAACTGAATTATCGTAATATTCTCGGCGTCACGTAGATTATCGAGTACGTACAGTTTCAATATATTACTAATGTAAAACTAACATAAATTATGCAAATGTACCACGTATGACATTACCATATTATACTAATAAAAAATCATTCACTCAGAATGTAAAAGTGTTTTAGTAGAGAACGGCATATGAATTCGGAGAGTTAGTTAAATGTACCTTTGAGACGAGAATTGAAAATATAATTATTGAAAATGGAATGAACATAATTACCTCATCATAATTACCGTGAATGTTTGATTTTCGCTTATTACACATACAAAATTAGGGTTAAATAATTAGATAGATAGTTAATGTATTGCAGATCTGAACTTAGTTTGACTAAGTAGCCGGAGTATTATCATAATCTAGTAATGGATCAGCTGAATAAATGGTGAGCTTCAGAGTATGGCTTAATTTATTCAATTTATTTAATTTGAAAATTCCTTTCCATTTATATATATATAAATACAAATATACATCAAATATGTATAAAAGAGTTTTTCAATTTATTCTTTTCTCATACTTTTATTTCCATGTATATAATGACGTGATTCACTGTTATCATTATTTCGTCAGAGTTTTAACATCGTTGCTCCCTCCCAACACTTCAAACAGAAATCTTGTTATCTAAGAGGATTCAGTTACTTCAACGCCAAAAGTAGTCTTTGCCATTGGCCTTATGGAAACTTGGCTCTCACGGGATGGAGGAAAACATGTAGCATCAAACCGGAGGCCTGGCAGTAATTGGTTTTTGTATTAAAGGGGATCGATACACAATTACCGAGTAATTTAGAGTACCAATTAAGGCGACGCTAGCTACGACTCTTTTCACGCAGCGACCAGGAGTTCTGTCAGAAGGTTCACAGAAACGATACCAACCGCACATAATCAACGCGCAAACGCTTTGGCGGCTTCATAGACGAAGAGAAAGTCAGAGAAAGCTCGCATAAGCGTTAAACTTTATGCACACAGTGAGGGTGCATATAACCGGCTAGAAAGTTGGAAGCAGCGAAAATTAAAGTTTGCTCCCGAAGTTGAACTTTCTGTCTCAGTCTCACTTTCTCTCACTTCAGGTACGGTTTTCGTACGGCATCACGCATCGATCGTATGCCCAATCTCGGGTTCAGTAGTACAATATTCATTCCAGGAGTGTTTATTAGTTGTATATTTCTGAAATAACCGTACACGCGCCGTGTAATTTCTCATGAAAAATCGAAAAAACTTTAAATATCTGTTTTGCTTCCTCATAGAGGAAGCTTTGTTTTCATGAAACGAAATTTTTTCGTGTATTTAATGTCAGGTTACTCTAAATGGTCCAAAACGTTGAGAGAAGTGGTTTAGACAAAATGTTTGTGTGTGTGTGTGTGTGTGTGTGTGTGTGTGTGTGCGCAGATTTCCTTGTAAACACGATAACTGTCGTAATTATAGATGTGTCTGCGTCAAATTTGGCACGCAAGTGGCTTGTCATACACCAACGATTGGGATTGTAGTTGACGCAAATCGGCTGGAAAATAAAAATTTTATAGCATTTTGAAAATATAGTTTTCACGCTATAACTTCCGCAAATTAAGAGATATCGGGTTGAAACATTGTACGTAAATGGACTACGTTCAAACCATAATGTATACCAAATTTGGCGAGAATCGATAGGGTGGTTCTATTTTTATTGCCGTTATAATTTTTTTTAAATGTCTGCCAAGACTTTAACTCCTGTAAATTCTGAAATATCCGCCTGCTATTTTCGAAATGCTTTCACGATTATTGATTATTAATGATGAACTTAGTCAAAGGAACTATCGATATGTCGGTAAATTTCGATTTTGGTGAATAAAAAAGAAAAATATGCCGTCACGAATTTTTAAAAATTTTCACAGATTCATCTTAAATTTTGTTCACGTATGGTCTGTCTCCGAAAGACATTTGAGTACAAATTTGACGCAGATCCGTCTAGCCTTACAAATTTTATGGCACTTTGAATTTTTCGAAAAATCTCATTCTCGCGCTGGCTCGGACAAATTATGAGATACCAGATTCTAATTTGCTCCACATATGGACCATGGTTATGTACATGGTTTTCGTACAAATTTGAGAAAAATCAGTTACATGGTTAAAATTCTTCGATACTTTGAATTTTTAGAAAAATGTCTAGAGCGCAAACAAGCCTGCAAAGTGAACTTTGCAACTTGCTTCCTCATTATTTTTCGTATTTTACAAAGCTTCGTCTAAGAGGAAGTCAAAATCGATTAACATACTTCCTCATAGAGGTAGCTTTGTAAAAAGCGAAAAATAATGAGTAAGCAATTTGTAAAGTTCCAATTTACAGGCTTGTTTTATACGTGTTTCAATGACATCTTATTTGGATGATGAAATAGAACGTTTGTCAATTTCGTAATCAGCGGGATATTGCCGTTCAGATAGACTTTCAAAATGTAGTAAAAGACAATTTTTTTCGACCTTGTACCGCTAAATTGTCCTAACCACGAAAATTATACATTTTAATCTGGTCACAACTTTTTTCCGGGTGATTCGATTTAATTTTGATTTATCGAAAAAGCTTTCCAAAGTGAAGAGAAACACACCAAGTCCATTATAAAACCTCAATTTTGCTGCACCACAGTAAAAAAAAAATTTGGCTTCCTTATAGAGGAAGCTTTGTAAAAAGCGAAAAATAATGAGGAAGCAATGTGAAGGTTCTACTTTGCATGCTTTTTTAAATGAGATAAATAAACATGTTGTGAATTCGCTTTTTCTATTTCGTTATTCTGTTATTTCGTTATTATTTGAGCGTTTCCGAAAGTAAATGTGATAACGTATATTATTAAAAATAATTCAACATTCCATAAAATCACAAATTTCATACCGTTTGTCACTAAATTATACATATATAATGGCTGAATATTGTTTCATTTATATACAAAATTTGAGTTCGCTATTTCAAGTTTTGCAAAAGTTACAATAGAGCGATAATGTCAATTCTTTGAAAAATTCAAAATTCCATAAAATCTTAACCACTTTACCGATTCGAGCCAAATTCAATACCAAACAGCATTGAGTGCACCTACTCTTATAACCAACTATTTAGCAAAATCGACTAAATTTTACGAAAGTTAGAGCGACCACGTCCTTTTTTCAAAAAATTAAAAACGGCATAAAAACGAAATTTTTGCACAGATTTTGTCGAAAATTGCTACAGTTGAAGAGAGTCTGCTGCTACACTAATGTGCCAAATTAGAGCACGATATACAAAACCGTTCTTGAGTTATCGGTGTTCGAATTTTCGGAGTTGTATTATACACATACATACATACATACCGACATTTTTTCTAGATTACTTTTCTGGACGTTTTGGACAATTCTAAGAGTCCTGACACAAAAATCTCGAAAAAAAATTTTTTCATGAAAACAAAGCTTCCTCTATGAGGAAGCAAAAAATTAAAAACTCAACGAATCCAGAAATGCTGTGCACAGTTTTGAAGGTTGACGAAGAATGCAAAGATAACCTGAATGGCAGGCGCTATACCGATATATTTTGACGCGGTGGGCACGAAATTACTATTCATTTAATCCACAAATCTTTAAGAATACACAAACGTATGAACGATTTGATATAATAGGAGTAACGCCTAATTTTCCATACAGTTGCACCAAACATAACTAACCACGAATAGTTGTCACTTGAACAGCTGATGTGGGTACTGAATTCTCTCTATATATCCAAAAGTTTATCGCATTCTGAGAAATACAGTTTGCAACTACAATAATTCACTCCGATGGAAGTTGATAAACTCCAATTAATCTAAATAACATTGTATTACATTCTAGGGCTCGGACTTTTTTGAGAGATCTCGTGAATATGATGCGTCAAATCCGTGGATCCCGGTTTCCGGATATCCGGGTATCGGGATATCTCTGGATCCCGATAACCTGAATCTATCTGGATACCCAGATAACACAAAAATGTCCGGGTAATAATGTATAATATTTAATCATTTAACATCTGTACATTTATTTTTAATGAAAAAGAGGAATTCTATACCATTTTGTCACACAAAAAAAGATTTCTTCAGAAATTAAAAAAAATCAAGTTAAATAATTGCAAGTGTAACTGAATTTTCGCCCTTTGCTACACGAAAGCAGCCAGCTCGCACCATCTTTTGGTTGCCTACCGGAGAGCGCTCCTCTTATCGACCGCCAGGATGAATATCGATATTGTATTAACTGTCGCGACATACGCAAGGCGTTGTCCTTCTTTACGAAAGTGTGAACCTCTTGAAATTTTACCACTGTTACGTCACGACGTAACTTCGCAAAATATTTCGAAAATACTTAGAAAATTTGCTTCGGAAACTTTATCATAAAGATTCAAGAAAGAATTCAAATGAGAATCGCTGCGCCAGCACTGGACCGTTCAATCACTAGCCAAGTGGCCGGGGATTAAAAAGATATAATAGTCGAAGAGTTCTCTCGTTGTCGATGACAAAGGTAGAGAGCCTAAAATCTAACCCGAGGCTTCTGCCCGGTTCACCCGACCTTTTCGTCGGAAAGAAATGAGTTCTGTTGGAAAATCCTCCAACCATCTAAGAACTATTATTAACAACCCTCATACGGGACTAATAAAACGACTGATATCTCCCCCGAAAAACTGATAATCAAATAAAGATTTAACTTTATTTCTCAGAATTTCGGCTTGAGATTGAAACTCTCCAAAAAGATTGTTTGGCACACCAAAATTTATCGACGATCACATTATCACATTATTAAAATCAATAATTGTTCAACTTTCTCTAGTGATAATTTTTCCGACGTAAGCAATTAAAAAGAAAGAAGAATTGACCATGATTAATTAAACAATAATTGTTAATCGTTAAACTTGGAATTTATAAAAATAATTAAAGAAACTATATTAATTAACAAAATATATTTTAACCACAAGCATGACAATTAATGAAATATGTAGCAAACAGTTACTAAAATTATTTACGTTATTCGATCTTCCAGTTCACAATATAATAGCCCTCGCGAAAGACAAGCGGGCATAATTTATTCCGCAATCAAAATAGAACTGGAACGTCCGATACGAAATTCGCCTATCAGAAACGAGACCTAATCTCAGCCGACCCGAAGACGCGAGGGACAATGGGAAGCGTGTATCATCTTGCTAAGGGACATGTATGGGTGAAGCGTTTACTAGGCTAGCTGTAACACGTTCAAGGTATATCGATATCGAAGACTCATATGTCACCCTCCCAAACTCCCGAACGACTTGCGGGGACACGTCTGGTGGCCTAATTAAAAGTAGACTCTAGAAATAAGGTAGGAGAAGGGGTACACAGTTGTATAAAAGCACCGGACAACGGGGTCTCGTCGGGCCTCATCTTCCACGCACCATTCGATCTTTATTACGGTCAGAGGTATTGTCACTCTTTGACCCATTGTCATACAAGCAACCTCATGCTTTGAACAATTCTTTTGAGAAAACTTGCGTGAATATTCCGATTGTAACACGACTAGTGGATTTAGAAGTCAAACTATTGTTTTTACTACATCATTGTATTAGAAATCGACGCCAATTTATCGAACCACTGTTTAACATTTTAAGTACGCCCCCGACTTTTTTTTCGGTGGATATCGGTAAAATATTGATTTACGTTGCGCTATATTTTTGTTGGAATAAACAACCATTAAGCTGCAAAATTAAATATCTCTCATATTTGATTCCGTCATCCCGCGATTTTCCAATACCCAAGACTTCTACGGAATTATCATTCGAATAACTGACCAGAAGAAGAAGCCATCTCCACGTCGTACAACAAGATCAATTACACGGTAAATATCACGTAAGTTCAAAGTATAACAACGTAAGTAAGGAAAATATATATCAACATCATCGTAAATACACAAGTTATCCTCGTTTTCACCTCTACAAAAGTAGAATCTTTAGCCTAATCCTGGGTTATTTTTCGAAAGATTAGACCCGAAAACAGGCTTGCGTTAACGATACTATCGTCAGTTGTAGTCAAGGGAATATTTTATATTCCTTAACTAGCGCACGGTAAATTCTTTCGTTAACGTGCAAAACGTGTAAGATTGTCGAAATTATTTAATTTTTGCAAACTTGACGTAACACCACCACTCTTCCCAGTCGCTCGACTACCACGAGGCTGACACGACGTCCAGTCATAGAAGGAATTAATTAATTCCAATAAACATTAAAATCGTAGAAAATTACGAAAGCAAATATTTAGTCGTGATCATAAAATATTGTGGGAAAGTGTCACATCATTTTTCAAGAGAAAGAACGAGCGACTGGGCATTTCGCAAACTCTGCGTAATCTATGTTTGCCACATCTTTCGACAATATCTCGCCGAATACACCTCAGCATTAATGGCATCGGGGACAATTACCATTTTCTCAAGAAATTCGTTTCATTTTCTACAAGAAAGATCTGATCGGCCATCTTGGAGTTTTCCACAGCTCTTGTGAGTGAGGAGATTTCGAGCGACGGCAACCATTTTGAGGATCGAGCGATTCTTCATGACGACTCATCGTATTACGGATAAGTACTTTCCAAGTTCCATCTTATGACAAAAGAACATCGCCGAATAATACGAAAACAAGAAAAAAGAACGATCTCGAATTCATTTAAGAAATTCTTCAAAGATTATGAGAGAAGTTTTTAGTGATTTCGAGAAACATATTGGTGGTGCTGCGATAAACTGTATTGATCTATATATATCACATAAAATCGCAAAGAACTCTATTAAGGATTTATGATGATTAGTGTCGCTTATAGCGTTTAGCGAAGGAATGTTCGCCCCGGTTATTTATGTATGTGTTCGAAGATTTGATACCTTGTTTATGAAATATTTGTGTGAGTTATGATATTCGCGGTGATGACAACAATGTCTCGCTATTATTGAAAATTGAACCTTCTCTAAGTGTTCTCGTTGACACTCTCGGGGATGACAACAATGTCCCACCATTGTTGAAATTGATATATATATGCTTTTGTTCGTGGTGTAAGCAACAGGGTCTCACCACTATCGAAAACTTGTGATACTTTGAAATTGAACTCATACTACTATGTATTCTTCGAAATTCATGTGAATTATACAGGGTCTCTCAAAAGTTATAAACTTCCAGAGGCAGGAAGGTAGCTGATGCTGACCGGAATGCACCTGTGAAGTTTCAGCTTCTAATTCGGGAAAGCGTGGAAATGGCAGGAGATTGAAATTTGCCTGTCGGTGAGGGGTGCGTCGAACTCACACAGATGTAAAGCGTCGTAAGCTCCGAGTGCAAGTAGCGTCAGTCTTTTCTTTCATGACTTCAGTTCGGCGCAAAGTTGCTGCACGGCTGTGTGTGTCCGTGTGAGTGATAGACAATTGTTCGATCGGATCTCGGGTTTTCGGTATCGGAATTCGGTCCCGATAAATGACCGGCCAGATGAATGATCGGATGTACATTGAAACAAAAAAATAATCTAATTGGGTACAGAAACAAACCAGTTGGTTGGACCACCAAATTAATTGGTTGGCATCTAACGAATTGGGTGTCTCAACTAACTAGCTCGAACCAACCAAAAAATTTGTTAACCTAGCCAGCTTTGCCGCTCGGAGAGCATTTAGCCACGTCAATGGCTGGGACAACCAATTATTTCTCTCCGTGTATCGATATTTCTTTCTCTCGCTGGTTGAATAGTAAAAAAAAAGAAATTCATAAAAAGTCAAGAGTAACACTCTTGTCTTTTTATGCCTTTTTATTGCCTTTTTTTTTAATTTCGCGCACATAGCCAAGTGAATTTCGTTGCATATGTAAACAATCTAGCATCGAAATCACAACCTGAACCCACAAATCGTACAGACATCATGAAATTCATTTTCTGAATGAAGAGATCCAATAAAATGTCATATCTCCATGTTTATTTTATTACAAGTAACAATCTTGACTTTTTATGAATTTCTTTTTTTTTTACTATTCAACCAGCGAGAAAAAGAAATATCGGTACACGGAGAGAAATAATTGGTTGTCCCAGTCATTGGCGTGGCTAAATGCTCTCCGAGCGACAAAGCTGGCTAGTTTAACCAATTTTTTGATTGGTTCGAGCTAGTTAGTTGAGACACCCAATTCGTTAAATGCCAACCAATTAATTTGGTGGTCCAACCAACGGGTTTGTTTCTGTAACCAACTAGTTTATTTTTTTGTTCCAATATCCATCCGATCGTTCATCTGGCACACAGCCGTTCAGCAACTTCGCGCCGAACTGAAGTCACGAAAGAAAAGACTGACGCTACTTGCACTCAGAGCTTACGACGGTTTACATCTGTGTGAGTCGGACGCACCCCTCATCGACAGGCAAATTTCAATCCCCTGCCATTTCCACGCTTTTCCGAATTAGAAGGTCAACCTTCACAGGTGCATTCCGGTCAGCATCAGCTACCTTCCTGCCTCCGGAAGTTTATAACTTTTGGGAGACTCTAGGTTAAGAAAATTGTTCATCTATCGTCGAAATGAGATTTTTTGGGTTATATAAACCTTGAGAGCCAAGA
Source organism: Ephialtes manifestator (assembly GCA_963970395.1). Taxonomy (NCBI): domain Eukaryota; kingdom Metazoa; phylum Arthropoda; class Insecta; order Hymenoptera; family Ichneumonidae; genus Ephialtes; species Ephialtes manifestator. The sequence goes on from OZ019968.1 coordinate 29,036,944, forward strand.
CTCATATATCATACGATAAATATCATGAGATTTCCGCCTTTGAGCCCTCAGATACTAAGAGATACGAATTAAAGCTCGTTTGTTAATTGAAAGATACCTTGCATTTCAGTAATTTATTTCTTTACCGCATTATTCTTATTTACCCCACATTTCAAAATTTACGGCACACTTTATTTCTTTCCGGTTTGTCAAAATTAAATTAAATTCATATTATCATCTGGTTTATCATTTACATCTTTTCATCACCAGCCAAATATCAAAAGACATTATCACGTAGGAACTTGCTTTTCCCCTTCTCTGGAGAACTCCACTTGGCGAGGAAAGCAAATTCTTACACAAGAAATCTTGAAAATATGTCGTTTTCGTCGTCGTCGTTGTCATTCGTTTCTGCCAATCATTGCGAACCTGCCATTCACTGTTTTATAGCGATAGTCAAAGACAGTGATTGGCCAAATTTGACAGTCGAGACATCCGTACTATAGATAATCGCGTAACGTCGCAATTGTATATTGTCGCGTAGTATCGCGTAATTTTATATTGTGGATCCAATATTTATCGTATTCTATTATCGTAATAAAAATAAAGCTGTGCTAGTATTTATTTTTGGATAATTAGTGGAATACTATCATGTAATTCATTTCTTCCTATCTTTATTTTATATGTTCTTACAGGGTATTGACACTCCGTTGCTCTGCTCTATGCTAACTGTGGCACGCTTTGGCACGCCAACGACGACGCTCATTGACTGAGAGCGATTGGGGTACGCTATGTTCGCCAAGGTTACACGATCAAAGCTGCCGTTGCCGGCGTTAACATTTTCGAAGTTGGCTACGGTCTCATTGTCAGTAGTGAGGGCTGACGAAGATAGATATATCAACTGTCTCTGTTACTCCAACGGTGTATGCGTATAATGTACGTATACGCATGCACTGAACGGCCGGATCAGACTGGCTGCTATAATAAAATTTATATTAACAGAAAAATGCAAATCCTTGTATAAACAGCCAAAAAGAAAGGGGTAGCAAAGCGAAAAAAAAATCTATCAAGTGAAACGAAATGAATAAACCAAAATATACCGATCAAAAAGTGGCTTCACAACTTAAATATCAAAAATTCTATGCTATCACTCAAGTTCAAAATAGAAAATAACGCATTTTTTGAGATGTCCTTTCTTAACAATATCTTACTGATTTTAACTATTTATCTTTTCGATCGTAAATGTCGGTGACGGGCGATGGGGTACCGCGCCGCCCTTTGGATTCGCGTTATTAAAACCTTGGGTTTTCCAGACAAATTAAAATATTTAAAACGTTTCGTGCCATATAAGAAGAGGTAGGCGACACGGAGTGTCAGTACCCTGTGTTCTTGTGTTGTAAGTACTACGTACTTACCAAATTATAGAATGGAATTCGAAAAAATAAAAAAGTTATAATCACTTAAGTAGTTTTGTGAAATAAAAACACTCAGAATAGTTAACGGTTTTCGCTCAGATAAGTTCAGATTGAGCTCTTTCTATCTGCTGATGGGGGAGCGAATTACACTTTACACTAGCTGCGGTCGAACGCGTTGCGTCTGCAAGATTGACAGAGAGGCAACGTGGCAGCTAGTTTGGTGCGAGACAAAGACCAATGGAAAATTCCTACTACACTTTTTTCCGCTCACGTCCTCGGATCGAGTCAGTGCTGAGTAAAGGAAAATTTTCCGGTTGGAAGGGCGAGCGGACAGGGCCCATGCAGGTAGTAGGGGCCTTAACTTTCCTGAGTGACCTAATTGAATTTATTCGCCGCGACCTTAACAAAGGAGGGAGTCAACTGCATGTCTATGCTTACACTACGTAGTGAACACGCCTCGCGCGGGCTTCCAGTTGAATAATTTTATAATTGCTCATAATCTGTGATTAGGAAATATAACTTTGGCCACATGTAAAAGTTGTATAATGCACTGCAAGAATACTTGGAAAGTGGCGTGAAATGGTAGAAAATGACCAGTTGACTCTCTTTAAAAATGTCGAAACAATACCTAGAGATTTTCATAATTTAATTGGGTTACTCCTCTGTATGTCAGAATCCGATATTGCGTTCCCCCCTTTCCCGGTTTCTCCCCTTCCTTTATAGAGACTCTATTGCACTTGCAAGAGGGCACAGCAAAATTGTGGAATACGTGGCTGATACAGGCGGTTTTATTTTTACTGAGTTTATACTGTATGAGAATACATTGGAAGTTCAGAAAAACAGCCGCCCACTGAGCAGTCAAAAAAACTTGGCGGACAAAAAAGTGCATGGTTAAGCAGTCACCCTTCCACGTTACAGCCGCAAAAAATGCTGCTTAACTCTGGGGGCTGCTGTAGCCACGCACCGAACGTGCGTTCACTGCTGTGGGTCAATACCTAGATATTTCTTGTGCACTACATTTTTTTCCAGTAGTTATTATTTCTGAAATGTAATTTCAAATAGTTTTGATGTACTTATATTGAAAAACTAAAAAAACGATGTTTTTGTGTACAATTTAGTGTAAAGTAAGATTTCTGATTTTTAATAAGAACCAAGAAAAAAATATTGTAACAGATGTGCTATGGTACACCATACCATATGCTTACACAAAATTGCAAAATTGCATTTCACGCCTCTTTCTCGAGATCAAGATATAGTACTACCAACTCACGCGAGTGATGTCACAAGTTTCAAAGTAAAAAAATGTTTGGAACTGTTTCGAAGCGCGGGTTCCCGCACTCCGTGTCTCGCCTCAGCAGTGACGGTTGGGTTTTCATTCTGTCGCTTTGTGTTGGTAGCGTCACAAGTGATTTTATAGTCTCGTTCTCATTTTTGTTATAAATTTTTATAATTATTATTTTTATTATAAAGTTAGGATTGGAAAGAAGAAACAACGAGAACAGGATATCTGCTCGTCTGATAATGAGAGCGGGATATTATGGAAAATAATTTGTTTAAAGTTGCAGAAGGAGAGAATATTCCGCAGGGTAAGAGACATCGTAAATAAGGTTATGTGCTTATCTTCGTATTCAAGGGTGCGAGGTTCGTGGATACAGTAGCCCATATGCAGTCGCGTTTCACTCGACTGTTACAAAGCAGTCCAACTTGAATTGATTTGCTTCGTGCGATCGTTCGTTCCGATACGCATGCTTTTGCGGTGTCAAAGAATGTCAAACTACGACGTTGTTGCGGCGTTGATTCTTCCTCCTCTTTCACCACTGTTTTTTATTTTAGAATAGTATATTGTGCAACAAGAGTCCAAAGTTGGCGATTGCGACGAGTACGAGGCTCGTCCGCCCGAGGAATTGCCGCCCGAGCGAAGTGAGGGCTGCAATCACACGAGTCGAAAACGCCAACTTTGGCCCGTTTTACGCACTATATTTTTTTGTATCAAGTCCATGAATAGTGGTGCTTTCAATGGTAGTTTTGCGAAAAGAACCGAAAAAAGTACGGTTACAAATTACTGTCTCTAGGGACGAAAGTGCCCATGTGGGAATTCTGGTATACAGTCAGAGTTACCAACAAGGTCCAGCACTAAAATGGACTCGGCGGCCAAGCGTAGTCGATGAGTACTGTAACAGTACTAATTAAATACTGGTCTTATTATGCGCCAGTTCAGACAGCTACTACTTTTAAGATAAAATAAACAGTACTCAAGTGAGAGTCATCTGAGTACTGGCTGCAGACTAGGGCGAAGCTTGTTTTATTGTTGGCAAGCTAACTTTGCCAGTGTCAGTCTGACTTCCGGCTGAGTATTGGGGCTATAATGCTCCAACATTTACGTCTTACACAGGCTACATAATATTTCCGACGCGTGGTTGATATCGTCGAAGTACTGGGCGTAAACTAGACCGAAGCTCGACTTATTGCCGGCAAGCTAATATCGTCAGTATCAGCCTAATATATGACAGAATATTGGGGTCATATTGCCACGACTTTGATATTTTTAGCACATAGCCGATAGTCGTCTGGGTACTGGGTGTGGACTAGGCCGAACATCATCGTACTGGCATCGTGCATATTTTGCCAGTACCAAACTGGCATGTGACTAAGTCCTGGGCTCATACTGCGCTATACTTTTTGTTTTGTACAGGCTACAGAATATTGTCAACGCATGACCGCCAGTCGTTGAAGTATTGGGCGCGAACTAATCCAAAGCGTGCGTTTCAATTGTCAGCAAGCAATCTTTGCCAGTGTCAGCCTGGCTCCCGACTGAGTACTGGTGTTATACTGTTCCAGCATTTATGTTTTACACAGTCGGTGGGTGATAGTCGTCTGGGTACTGGGCGTGGACTAATCTGAATTTTGCTACATAGGCGGCGATGAAACTTTTCTGGTATCAGACTGACATGCGACTGAGTACAAGACTTATACTGTCCCATAATTTATGTTTTGTGCCGGCTGCATTATATTGTCGACGTATGGCCGAATATCGTCGGTGTTGAACACGGACTGGGCTGATACTTACTTTATTGTCGGTGAGGAAACTTTGCCAGAATCAGCCCGACTCGTGGCTGCGTACTGGAGTTATACTGCCCAAAATTTATTTTTAGACAGGCTGCATAATATTGCCAACGGGTGATTACCAATCGTCTAAGTACAGGGCGTGGTCTGGGCTGAACATAGCCCCATTGGTGGCGAGAAAATTTTGCCAGTATGAGATTAACATACAACTCAGTACTGGGCTTACACTGGCCCGTACTTCATGTTTTATACAGGCTGCTGAGCGCGGACTAGGCTGACGCTTATTTCCTTGTTGGTGAGCTAATTTTGCTAGTGTCAGCCCGACTCCCGGATGAATACTGGGGTTATTCTGCCCCGACGAAATTTTTTTACACAGACAGTATTGCCTGTGACTATACAATTATTGTAAAATTGGTGTTTTAGTTTCGGGGTGAAAATAATAGATTTATTGAAAAATACCCAATTCTTCTTATTATTGAATCAACAGTAACGACTCGACACCAAAATGAAAAGTATAATTTGGTGTTCTTACTATTTTTTTTCTATATAAACAACTAAATGCACCTGAAGAAAAATAAAATAAAAATATTTTGTTTTGTAAACGCATTTTATTTAGATAAAATAACATAAACTGTAAAGAATGCGCACATAAACACTTGTGATTCGTACTGCCTGTACAACAGAACCAACGCACGGCGGACAGTTGTCTGAGTTGTACGAACTGTGTCTTAAGATAAGACTCCTCATGTTGTATACCTACAGATCCATTCAATTCGAAACAGTTCTTGCATTTTTTTTACGATTTTTTGATTTTTAAAATTTTGTTTTCAGTTTCTTATTAAGCGACATCGAAACCCCTTCAAGTATTGAGTCTCTGATTGAAGTATACTTACGCTTTGCATTTTGGTCTGCCATTTTGAATATCTGCATTTCGATACGCCATATTCGAGCCGTGACGGTGAATTTATGAATTTTGTGTTCACATTTGCTATCAGAGACCTCGAAAACCTAAGGATGTTAAGTTTCATCTAAATCGAACCGTTTTTTGTATTTTGGTCCAACATATTGGATTCGCCATTTAGAATTTCTGAATTTGCAGTTAAGATTCATAGTAAGTGACGCGAATAACCTTCGCGTATCAAGTCTTATTTAATAGGCATGTGCACGAGCGCAAAAGCTCGAGCGCTCGTGGTTCAGCTTGAAATAAACGACGCTCGAGCAGACCCGAGCCCAGTGCCGAGCTTATCGAAAACTCGAGCGCATCGAGCCTGGTCAAAACTCGAGCGGCTCGAACCTGGCGAAAACTCGAGCGCATCGAGCCTGGCGGAAGCTCGAGCGCATCGAGCCTGGTCAAAACTCGAGTGCATCGAGCCTGGCGGATACTCGAGCGCATCGAGCTTGGTCAAAACTCGAGCTGCTCGAGTCTGGCGAAAGCTCGAGCGATACCACATAGAAATAGAAATATATGCACAATATATGCAACACAGAACTTTTTGGCGCCAAATATATATATATATATATATATATATATATATACTACTAGCGGACAAGCGTTGGACCCGTGTGATCATTTCCGACTTGTCCCAGCATTAAGACAGAAATGGCATCCAGTACCGGCAATCTTGGCAACAATACTGCACCAACACAGAGCTCGTTTGAGATTCCTACATGGGTGAAACACACAAGGGACGAAAGTGAAGGAATCGCTAACTGTGCACGCGCTAACCTATTGCTTCAACACTGCCATGAAACTGGCGACTTTCGTTTCGCAAAACTGCCATGGAAAGCATCCCTGTTCATGCACGTATTGTAAAAAACAATTATGTGGAGGGCACTACTGCCTTATAATAGAGTATTACTATCGGTTTGGGCTCGAACCCATGCATAGTTTTCTTTTTGTACTTTGGGGATTGCACTAGAAAGTACACATTTGGTGGGTCGATCTAAGGATAGGTTGGTTTCTAGGTACGGCGGAGACTTTGTCGAGTGTGGACTATCTACAGCGAGTAGCTAAGAAACCTATCTGATGAGCGTAAGCTCGAAGCGGTCAACAGGGGGAGTAGAGGTTCATTCAGTAGTAGTCGTCTCACAGTTTTCGAAGAATTCTAGGGATTCCGCAGATGTTGACAAAGAATGTACTGTTCTTGAACTGGACCCTGGTACTTGCATTGGAGGGCAGTTTGCCCAGTCATCTACTTCGAAGAACTCTCAGTCATACGCAGAGGTTAATCTCGCCCAAAATACTTCTACGATGGACTCTCATCCAGCTTTTCGAAAAATATCCATTCCCGAAAAATTGCTTGAGTATCAACGCTCCTGTGCTGGACCTAGCCGTTAAAGCCACGTTGCAAGAAGCTTCCAGTGTCCGTGAAAATCGTATCGTTGAAAGACGGAAGCAGATTATTGTCTGTCGCACGGGTATTGGAAATGCAATATGAGCCAAACTCAACCTTCAGGACCCACAGAAAAGGAAGATTCTGAAGCATATAGGTTTTGCGGGACACAACACACGTTAAATTCGATAAACAAGTTCAACAAGTTGAGAAGCTGTAGGATGCGAGATTTCTCAGCTTTTATCGGAATTCTCGTTTCGCAATGCGTAGCTGTAATTTATGGTCGCTAGTATGATAAGGGTTTTGAGAGGGTTCGGTCTTGATAAGAACAACAATACTTTCGATAGACGAATCATTATTTCACCAGATTTGCAAGTAGATTTTAATTGGTGGAAGTACAATATAACTGTGGCCGTAGTTATGACATGGTGACCGTAGTTATGACATGGTGATTTTTTTCTAATGCATCGCCTACCGGCTGGGCGGCGTATTGCGAAAGACAGCAATGTCACGGGCATTAGAAAATGTGTGAGACAATGCTCCATATAAACATATTAGAATTAAAGGTTGTGTTTTTTGCTCGGAAATGTTTTGCTAGCAATAGAGAGCGATGCAATATTTTACTAAGAGTTGATAACACAACTGCAATCGCATACGTAAATCGCATAGGCCGAAGTCGTGACGCTGTTTTTAGTATTATTGCAAATGAAATTTAGCAATTTAGCAATCTAGCAAGAACAAGGAGGCTGATGAGGAATCGCGGAGATTAGAGCCGGAAACGGATTAAGAGATGCGGCAGCGTCTCGAGACAAGTACACTGCCGCAGATGATTTACTCGAGCCAACTTGTTTTGGACACTTTTTTCCGAGGTTAATATGTTACATTGATAAAATGATAGCGTTTTCAAGTCTTTTTCAGATATAATCAGATACTACAGGCCAAAATAATTCGTTTAAGACCAAAACGAGCGTTCTACGTTCAGTCGTTTAGGTGATATGGTCATTTATATTTCAAAACTTCTCTGAAATATTACACTTTTTCAGTGGTCGACTCTGTGATTTCACACAACGATCTTTCGCAACCAGCCAACCACTATGTTTCGCAACCTACTAATCACTATAAGAAAATCATAACGTCATCCAGTGATGAGCTAGTTTATGAAATACACGGCGAAGCAATAGTATATACATTGTTAATGTTAATAAACGATTGCTCTACAGCTTTGGTCTCCAGGTCAATTTGTCCATATTTTCCGATATCCAGGTCGACCGCTCCGTAGTTTTTCGTGTCCAGGTCGACGGCTCCGCAGTTTTCGTTGTCCAGGTCGACCTCTCCATAGTTTTCGATGTCCAGGTCGACCTCTCCATAGTTTTTTGGTGTCTAGGTCGACCTCACCATAGTTTTCCGTATCCAGGTCGATTCTTTCATAGTTTTCGATGTCCAGGTCGACCTCTCCATAGTTTTCGTTGTCCAGGTCGATCTCTCCATAGTGTTAAGTGTCCAGGTCTATTCCTCCATAGTTTTCGATGTCCAGGTCGACCTCTCCATAGTTTTCGGTGTCCAGGTCGATCTCCATGATTTCAGATGTGCAGGTCGACCTCTCCATAGTTTTCGGTGTCCAGGTTGACCTCTCCTTGGTTTCAGATGTCCAGGTCGACCTCTCCATAGTTTTCGTTGTCCAGGTCGATCTCTCCATAGTTTTAAGTGTCCAGGTCGATTCGTCCATATTTTTAAGTGTCCATGTCGACTCCTCCATAGTTTTAAGTGTCCAGGTCGATTCCTCCATAGTTCTCGATGTCCAGGGCGACCTCTCCATAGTTTTCGGTGTCCAGATCGATCTCTCCATAGATTTAGGTGTCCAAGTCGATTTGTCCATAGTTTTCGATGTTCAGGTCGACGGCTCCGTAGTTTTCGTTGCCCAGGTCGATCTCTCCATGGTTTCAGGTGTCCAAGTCAACCTCTCTATAGTTTTCCGTATCCAGGTTGATGTCTCCATAGTACTCGGTGTCTAGATCGATTTCTCCGTACTTTTCGATGTCCAGGTCGCAACTACGGAGCGGTCGCTCCGTAGTTTTCGGTTTCCAGGTCGATCCCTCCATGGCTTCAGATGTCCAGGTCCACCTCTCCGTAGTTTTCGGTGTCTAGGCCAATCTCTTCATAGTTTCCGATCTCCAGGTCGCCCGCTCCGTAGTTTTCTGTGTCTAGGTCGATTCCTCCATAGTATTCGACGTCCAGGTCAACCTCTCCGTAGTTTTAGGTGCCCAAGTCGATTCCTCCATAATTTTCGATGTCTAGGTCGACGACTCCGTAGTTTTCGTTGTCCAGGTCGATCTCTCCATGGTCTCAGGTGTCCAGATCGACCTCTCCATAGTTTTTGGTGTTCAGGTCAATCTCGTCATAGTTTTCGATGTCCAGGCCGATTCCTCCATAGTTTTCTATGTCGCAATCGATCTCTTCATAGTTTTTAGTGCCTTCAGATTTGAACTCTGCATAGTTTTCAGTGCCTTCAGTGTTGAACTCTTCATAATTTACATTGTACACATCGATCTCTTTATAGTTTAGGTGTCTAGGTCTATCTCTCTATAATTTCCGATGCCCAGGTTGACCACTCCCTAGTTTTTGGTGTCCAGGTCGATGTCTCTATAGTTTTCGGTTTGCGGTTATAACTGACAGAGAACTGTTAGTCTTGAAAAGCCTATTCTTAGTTAAAATTTGCAAAAGTCTTACGACTTAAAAAAAAATGTATTGCAATCAACAGTAACCTTTTTTGGAATTTCTTGAGATAGCCGCAGCTTAGCTGTACAGCATAACCAAACGGTACGCATACGATTTAACGATCTATGTTCTGTTAAAAAAAGTTAACAATTGTGTTGTATAAAAAACAAACAACCGCAAAAAAGAAATTTACATTACAGTTTATGTTACCGACCGAGTAATCCATCTCGATAAGCGGAAGGAGAATAATAGGAACCCTATATTTATTATTTGTTGTGCTAATAAATATGCATGCTAAAGAATATATAGAAGAATGAAAGTGAATTGCAAGTTCCGTTATTCTGAATTGATTGGTCGCAAGAAATAGCAAAAACTTTGCAAAAAGTAGTGAAATCCACCAAAAAAACCCTCACGGGTAAAAAAATTGAGACAAGTACATTTACGTGAGTGGTATTTAATACCCCCAAAAACACAGTGTGTCAAAAACTTGAGTCAATGTGTATGTAATGTGTAACGAGTATGTATAGGTACAAAAAGTTGTGAAATAAACTTAAAATATATTCAGCATGTCAAGTACATGTTGTACAGCATATATATACATTATATACGTTGTTATGCCGCCAAACCCAGGTAACTACTCCGAGTTGTGGCGATGAAGTAATACTTCGAAGAATAAAGGGATATTAACCAATGAAGGGTTGGAACCTAAATGATGTTCAACCAAAGGATTTAATGAATAAATAATTTATTGCTAATAAATAATTAAATAAATCGTATAAAGTTTCACAATGCTCAAACAATTCATAATAATATCCTCAATCGCATTCTCTTGTTATAATTAACGAAACTTAATAAAATCGGTTACTCGGAACCCAATTACTCAGAACCAACCGCACAGCATCAGGAGTTATATCAAACTGTCGTTTGACTGTTCTCTGCTCCTTATATATGGGCAGAGAACAGTGTCTCAATTATGTTATTAAAAACATCTTTATCCATAAACATCAATATTAAGAATCGAATGCTCCAATTACTGTATTGATGCAGTCTTGGAGAATCTTCGTTGCTGAAAACGCTGACACGGCGCATAGCATAGCCGCCGAATCCGAACGCACTGATTGCCCAATCATGCCTGCCTGTGCGCTTGGTGCAACGAGCGACTCGTCCACACGAATGTCGCTCGTCATGAGTGTGATTATTGCGTAATTCTAAATACACGTAACAATCATGCATAATCGTTGTACCCGGGGTACAACAACGTGTATATAAATAGTAGTTGTAGTATCAACGAAAAAGAATTTCTCGCATTTAAAAGAAAAAAAAAAACAGTAACAAATTAAAAGTCATAAATTGAGAACAAAAATGAATGAATAAATAAATTTCAACATCTCAAAAAATTAAACGGAAGTACTTGGCGAGTTTGCTAACCCTTAGTCTGCCTAGGGGGGTCGTTTGCGTCCGAGCGAAAATCAAATGTCGGTGTAACTCCTAAGTCCGCTCACGGGCGGCGCTGCTAGGCTTATGTAAAAAAAGTTAGGCCCCTCTAGGACCGACCTGAGAAGTGGCGCTGTTCCAGTCCTTCCTCAGCTGTTGTAAGGAGCAATTGAATTTCGTTCCGGACGCAAACGACCCCCCTAGGCAGACGGCGGTTGTCAAAACCGTAAGTAATTTTTTTTTCGTTTCTTCGCTTGAAAGACTTTATTGATGCTATAAAAGTGCCACAAAAAATTTGGGCGCAAAAAAAAAAATTTCGATTTTTTTTTTATTAAAATATTTTTTTTTTAAGTTGATTGGTGAAAATGACGCAACGATCCGCCGAGGACGTTGTACGGCAACTCCGTCCTCGCCGGGATATAGTATATTTCGGCGGCGAAGAGAGCGAAAGCGAAGTGGACGAAGTCACTCGTAAAACCCCATCTCGAAGAGCGCGCACAATGGTCCGGAATACAGAAAAATGTATTATCACACATTCACGAAGTGCTGGCTCCAAACGAAAATACAGATCGCAATCTCTGTATGACGAAAATGAGCAAAAGAAAGCGATGCGCGTTGTGCCCAAAAGAAAAAGATCGGAAAACGAACTATTGTTGCGCTAGGTGCAAAAAACCGATTTGCGAGGATCATAGGATTACACTCTGCCCGAGATGCTTCGCGTAACTCGCTTAACGGATTTTTTTTTTTTTTTTTTTTTCATTTGTGTTTATAAAACTTTTTTCATATTTTCTACAATAAAATCCTATTGTGACACTTAACGATTGAGTTATTATTGATTTTATTACTTAGTTTACACATTTATTGCCTTTTTACTCCGAAATTTTCGACTAAATTATTGCCAATTTTCAGGTCCCAAACTTAAGGTTAATTTAAGAAAAATTGGACGCGGCTTATTTTTTTCTCGAAAACGACAATCTTCCCCTTTAATATTCTTTTTTGGTAGTTTCGATATCTTTATTTTTCTTACAGTTATGATTTTTTGAGTAAACAAATGCATTGACCCCGTTTTTCATCATTTTGTTAATAAAAAATATATTAAAAAATTAAATTGTCCATAATTTCATGATCGATGCTTCAACTTAAAGGTTTAAAGAAACTCCATGAATTTTTTCAGATTTTTAGCCCCACTTAAACAGGTTGAAAAAACGACAGGTCGCCAACGACCCCCCTAGGCAGGCTAAAGGTGCCAAAAAACCCTAGGCAGACCAAGGGTAAATATCCTATATGGTTCACCATTATTCAATGGTCATATTAGCATAGAAACTCGCCAAGTAATTCCGTTTAATTTTTTGAGATGTTGACATTTATTTATTCATTCATTTTTGTTCTCAATTTATGATTTTTTCTTTGTTACTGATTTTTTTCTTTTAAATGCAAGAAATTCTTTTTAGTTGATATTAAAACTACTATTTATATACACGTATATAATGTATATATATGTTGTACAACATGTTCTTGACATGCTGAATATATTTTAAGTTTATTTCACAACTTTTTGTACCTATACATAGTTTATGGCTCAAGTTTTTGACACACTGTGTGTTTGGGGGTATTAGATACCACTCACGTAAATGTACTTGTCTCAATTTTTTTGCCCGTGAGGGTTTTTTTGGTGGATACGAACGATCCGAGATTGCCTTTAAAAGAATAGTCAAAACCTTTGGCGAATCAAAGATTGATCTGTTTGCCTCTCCAGCAAACAACAAATGCAAGCAATATATGTCTTGGTTTAGCGATCCTGACTCGATTGCAGTGGACGCTTTTACAGTAGACTGATACCAGTCCTTCCAGTCTTTTATGTTTTTCCCACTTTTTCGTGTATTTTGAGGCTTTTACGAAAGATCGCTCGAGGAGGAGGATGAGGCGTTTTGGTCATACCTTGTTGGGAGGGACAATACTGGTTTCCATTATTTGATTGAAGCAAAATTGATTATATGTAGACTAGGAATAAACTTGCCCCATTGTTCAGACAGGGAACCCCTTTGAAAGAGCCTTACGCTGATTGTCGGCAGACTATCCGGGCGGCGTTCATTCACAGATAAACACCATCCGAATGCATTGAGATGATTCTTGCATCTCTGACAATCGTCGATGCAGTAGTATAATTTGAGTCTACAGAAGTGGTAGAATTTCTGTATGATACTGTTACCGACGTGAGCACGTCGGTTCCAATTATCGTAGGTGCTTGAGATGTTTTTTGGTAGTGGCCCTGGAAAGGGTCGTTTGTGATTGGTTTTTTTTTGTGGTGGCCCTGAAAAGGGCCGTTTGTTTATGGTGGCCGGTCGCACTACCCCCTCTTGGCCAGGCGTACAGGAGTTCGAATTATTTGCACGGATCGTACGGCAGGTAAGGGACGACGAACGCGCGCGAGGACGGTTTCGAGGGAAGCTGCTTCCGAGAGTGTGGCCAATGGCTCTTTTAATTTCTGTTTTTTCGTTGGAGAACCGATGAGTGGCAGTTGACCCCGCGGGGGCGCGAATGGTCGGCCCGATCGGGAATTTTTACGAATTGGACTCGCGACCGCGGGGAGGGGGGGGGGTTGGTATATACGGTCTAGGAGGAGGTGCTTCTGATGCCTCCAAAAGTTCCTCGAGTTCGTTAAACAGAGCTTCGAGTTTTTGATTTTCTATATCCGGAGGATTTTGTGGAATCTCAGCAGGAGCTGGTTGATCCGAAATAATCATGTCTGCGAGAGGTGAGTGTTCGCGTAGAGTTTGATCTTCCTGAGATTCCCGGATGATTTCGGCTGCCCATGGTGGCGGTGGCCAATCTAAAATGACCGGTACGTTGAGGGATCTGGGCTTACCGAGCCGTGGATCGAGTACGCACGGATGCCGGAAACGGGTGCAGAGAACAATGTTTTCTGCGCCCAGTTCCCTTTGCCGTTTGCGTAATCGCTGACGGAGGTAGCACAGTCCCGTGCGGTTCGTTGGCATTCAGAGAGAAGGAAAAATAAACTATTCAACTAAAAATTAGGCAAAAACTAAACGATTTTTTTGATAGAACTATTATTGGAACAAATATAAATGATGTTAACAAAAAAAATCGAATGTAAGGTTTAATAATGGAAAATCGCGTGCGGATTTCCACCGAGCGACGGCAGGGTTTTAGCCACCGAGCTACGTCAGGGTGTTAATCACCGTGGAGACGGCAATGAGATTTTAAATATTGCGCAACGGCAAGTGTATTTTCTTCGAGATTATGCAAAGAAAGGGACCCCACGACTCACTTTGACTTTAAAACGGTTTTGAGGATGCCTGTGCCAAGCGGGTAGTGATGCTTCCCGGTCCACCGAATGACGGCAGAAGACGTACCGTTTTCTATAGTACGTACGGGTTTATATATCCGATCGGGAGACTCGGCGCTTGCGAGAAAGCGGTGTCGTTGGTGGACATCTCGCGGCGTATCGGTGAACTCAACCACGCTGGCGCATGCGCGTGAGCTTTGAGGCGTCTGCTCAGCTGACGCGTGGGGTTTTTAAATTCGTAAATATAAAATACGCGAGTGAAAATATATGTCAGTGGAAAAATGTGAGTGTGGTGTCCTGTTCCGTATCTCTGGAGAATTACACTTTTACAGGTAATTTGCATGTTTATGTAAACGTTCTTTTTTTTTGTTATATATTATTTTATGAGATACAGGGTCTTACGCAGAGACTCTGTGTTTTGAATAAATAAAATAAATAAAGCTTAAAGTTAGTTTATGTTGTTCAAAATTCTTGCATCGAGGGATGTATGAATTTTCAATAGCATTGCTGCTCCTCGATGCAAGAATATTGAAAGTTTGTAAAAGATTAAATAATTAATATTTTCTTGTTTTTTTATTTTCTAGGTTTGCCATGGATCTCTGGCGTAGACGTTGGAAGTCTTCGTTGAAGGCTGCGACTGAGGTTGGATCAGTCTACGCAGCGACTGATTTTTTCAACAGGTAAGGATATTTATGTATTAATAATCTAAGAATGAGTATTAATGTTTTTCTTCTTTCATTTTCCTCCTTTCCTTCCCTTTTCCCTTTTTTTCAGATTCGATGACAGGGAGGACAGCAAAGGGCTACACCGAGGGATCCTAGCAGCAGTTATTATGCTAAAAGCTTGTAGCCATATCAAAAGGTAAAGTATAACTTAATTCTAATAAAATAATTAAATAAGAAAAATAACTGTCTTATTTATGAATTAAAAATTACAGATTCATCGCCAAGGATGGTATCGAAGAGCTTCGCAGTGGACCGAAAGGTAATATTTGGGTTGTCGATAACCCAAATGAGGTAAGCATTTGACTTTTAGTGTAGAATGTGTTAACTAATTCTTTTTTCTTTTTTAGATTTTTCGGTGAAGAGCGGAAAAAGAGTACGTCGTCTCTAAATATCATCGCTTCACTGTTTGCGCTCAATTTCGATAGTCTTTTATTTTCCAATCTGTTACCTGTCAATATTACCTCGAATGTTATCGACACTGTCGAATTTACAACTTACCGCTGATATATCTAGGAAGATCCGAATATTATTATTCGTGTTTGAATTTTTGATTTAAATATAAACTGTCTGAGTTATAAAGGAAAACTACGCGAAAATTTGACACATTTTTAACTTAACCTCTTGACGTTTAAATCGATAGGCAGTCACATGTTTTTTAGACAGTTGTTTTGTTTTATCTGTCTATTTAACGATGACAGTTTTTGGTTGGCAGTCTTTTCTAAGACCTCCGAGCGACCTGATTTGCGACAAATACGATTCAATTTAAAATATACCCAACGAGAAGAACAAGGACGATTTCTACAATTACAAGATACGAGGAGGATTACGAAGGTTAATACGTGGTAAAAATATCAGAATTATAAGAATTGCTAATCGTTTTTAGTCTTCGACATTACGTTCTTGACTATTCACTAAATTATAATCTACGGTATCATTCAACCAGCCTAATTAAAATCAGTCTTTATAAAAATATTCTGACAGAGATAACTATGTCAGTTAGTACTATTTCGGTGATATATGGACGATCGCAGAATTTGAATCTGGTTTTACCGATGTCACCTGTCAATTTCACCACGATTGATCTTGGATCTGTAAAATTTGTTACATATCGATAACGATTTATGAAAGATCGAACATAACGTTTCGCATTTGAATCCTTTGTAATAAAGTCTGGGGATCTCATCACTTCCCCGTGCGCACACGATTCCGATTGTCTTTTTTTCGATAGTTTTCAGGCACTCACGTTTTAAAAAAACGCACAGAAATGCCTATTGCATTTGGTCTCCACATGCCTATTTTACCTTTTTATGGAAAATGTTGGTGTACTATGAATCCATTTATTTTTTTTTACAGCAGATCTCTTAAACAAAATGAAATACATATTTTTGGTGCAACAGAATACATGAAATTTATTATTTAGTATTTTTTTATGTTTTGAGATGATCTTGTGTTACCCAGACATCCGTATCAATCAGGGGCTCTGGATTGAAGAGACCGAACAAGATGAAATTTACAACATTTCTTAATCTAGCATTGAGTAGTATGCCCATGAATTATAAGAAATTTTCTATTTATTAATATAGGAATTTACCTTTAAAAAATGGCTCTATTCAGGTGAAAATTGTGTACCTGTCAAAATCTTTGCAGTGAGTGGAAGAATTATGCTCAAATTTGCAGTGTACTCCTGATTTACCTTAATGCAGATGTATATTTTTTTAGTATTTTTTTTTAAATATTAGTTTGGTGATTACCTACCATCATAATATTTAGATATATGGTTTGAATAAATTTAACACTAATGATAATATAAATACTTTTTTCAATGAAAAATCATTGCACCTTTTTGTATTATACACCATAAAATAATGTAGTCATTATTTTCTGCGTGTTTCTTTATTGTTTCATTTATTCAGTGTATTTGTAGACTTTAATTACAATGAAAGTTGATAATCAATATACAATGAATGGAGTATGACTGAACATAACCTATACATAAAAATCATAAAGCATATCCATTCGCAACATATAACTTATTTCTGAAACTTAATGTTCAATATGTATATTCTGAAATTAACCCTGTTTCTTTGTTAGGTTTCACTGGCACTCGTTAATGTAATAACTACTGTCCATGTTTTCATTTCTACATGTTTGGCTGTCAAAAACCAATTTGTCGTATGTATTTCACTCAACCGCACTAACAATATAATTTTTAGTAACACGAGTGTAGTCTTTTAGGACAATAATAAGAACTTAATTGTCCAGAAGCACCCTTTCTTTAACAATAGACTTAACAAATTTATTTTCACTTGTTATGCACTTGACACTTTAGACCATTGATTTATTTACCTAGCAGACCCGAGCGACCGGCATTTTTCAGTTGCTTTACGGTCACTTACAAAAGTGACCGCCTATATAAGGTCCCGTTTTCGTGATGCAATAAAAGCCAATCAGCTATGACGTGAGGAGCGAAGTATTTAATGAGCAGAAGCAATTGAAATGTCAGTCGGGATTTTTTATGATTTTGAAATATTTAATTAGAAACTGAAATAAAGTGTTACGTATTTTTAAAATAAATTCTGTGGTTATGTTCATTCAGTTGCAGTTGTTCTTTTGGACTTTCGCAGTCTCGACATTTGTATGCCAGTAAATATTTGATATGAAAAGTGGTAAAATAGTGATTGTATATGGGGCATTCCATCCCGATTCGACCTGGGTCTGACCCTCGACCTCCCCGATTTGGCTCGAAATTTTTTGTAGGATTGGTTAGACCCTCAAATGCACCAGATTTTATTTTTTTTATTTTTTGTATGCAATTTTCTTTTAATATTTTTTTAAAGTGACATATCGAATGCCCTAATTTAAAAATCTGAATATTTTTTGTCAAATACTTTGTTGAATATCAAAATTTTCTAGCTTATAGTCAATGTGGGCAAAATTTTTCTTCTTATAGTTTTTAAGCTTTTTTGATTTAAAAAAATTATGAAAAAATAGAAAAAAAAATTAATTTACTACAAGCGATTGGTCAAACAATTATTTATGTGAATTCGGATTTTTAAAAACTTTTTCAGACTTTTAGGAACGTCAAATTTTTCTGAACTAAGACTATTCTAGCACCATACATGCTGCATTCTAGTACCAGCATGCCATGTTTAGACATTTTTAAAAATGTCTTGAAAGAAAAGATTACTGAAACTGTACTGAGGGAAAAAATGTTATGACAACAAAGCGTTTTCGATTAGTATGCACGGAAAAAAAAGATTAGCTGCCATAACCAAGATATGAGTTGACACAACCAATCGATTATTTTATTTATCTTACAACTCAAATGGTAATACCAACGATTTGAATGGTAATACCGACGATTCGAATGATAATACCGACGAATGGTAGTCCCAACTATTCGAGTCGTAGTCCCAACGATTGGATTAGTTAACGTAACTAATCTCGCGAGAACTAATCGTGAATAGCTGAGGTTACTATTCGATATGGTTGAGACAACTAATATTTTAGACATCGTGTACAGCAAATCGAAAACGTAGTTGCTACAACCAAACATTTCTTTCCGTGTGCAAACGAACAATCAACATTATTCGAACTTACTATGAAAATTATTATATACGAAAAGCATACTCAACACACAAAGTGTTGAATAGTAATTAGAGTTCATTCATATGTGTTCACAATATTTTCTTGGAGCGAGATAGTGTAACGTATATATATACTGTATAGCGCGCAACAGTACAACATACAAACTATACGGAGCGCGAATAGTGATGCCGCCGAGACGAGAAATTTCTCGCCTCGAATAAATATATTCTCGTCTCGACATCTCGAAATTCTCGAGACGAGAAATACGTCTCGACCGCCGAGACTCTCGGGCGAGAAATCGAGAAGTCTCCATTATTTTGGATCAGAGTTGTGAAATTTTTAATGTGAAAATAATCCATTATTTTTTACGAAAAAAATGGATTACGCAATACGGATCCACTACCCATTACTTTATTAATGAGTAATGGAACACACATCCATTACCCATTACATTTTAATAAGTAATGGAACTCGCATCCACTACCCATTACTTTGTTAATGAGTAATGGAGCAGAGATCCATCCTCCATTACTTTATTAATGAGTAATGGAGCAGGGATACATCACCCATTACTTTTTTAATGAGTAATGGAGCAGGGATACATCACCCATTACTTTTTTAATGAGTAATGGAGCAGGGATCCATCACCCATTACTTTTTTAATGAGTAATGGAGCAGGGATCCATCACCCATTAATTTTTTAATGAGTAATGGAACTCACATTCATTATCTATTACTTTTTTTATTGAGTAATGGAACTCACATCCATCACCCATTATTTTTTTAATGAGTAATGGAACTCACATCCATCACCGATTTTCAAAGTAATGTGTAATGAACGTGATAATGGATATGTGATAGTCCCATTACTTTAGAAAAATTTGCTTAATAAATAAATAAATAAATAAATAAATAATTCGGAAAATCGTTCAAAAAGTTAATAAATAAGTAGATAAATAGAAAAATCGTTCGAAAAATTGAAATATAAATGAATAAGAATAATATCATTAGAAGTCTGCGGTTAAAACAGGTCGCAATAGACAGACGGGCGATCTCTCAGAGACGAACTATCCGGATAACTGAAAATCTTAGCAATAGTCCTATGCGACCTGTTTCTTTTCTAACTTTTGACTAACTTTTAACTAACTTCTAGCTTTTAACTAACTTCTAGCTTT
This sequence comes from Ephialtes manifestator, assembly GCA_963970395.1. Lineage (NCBI taxonomy): Eukaryota > Metazoa > Arthropoda > Insecta > Hymenoptera > Ichneumonidae > Ephialtes > Ephialtes manifestator. The sequence continues at coordinate 29,056,675 of OZ019968.1, forward strand.
TAACTAACTTCTAGCTTTTAACTAACTTCTAACTTTTGACTAACTGTTGACTAACTTCTAACTAACTTTTGACTAACTTCTAACTTTTGACTAACTGTTGACGAACTTCTAACTTTTGACTAACTTCTAACTTTTGACTAACTTCTAACTTTTGACCAATTTCTAACATTTGACTAATTTTCAAGTAACTTCTAACTTTTGACCAACTTTTGACTAATTTCTAACATTTGACTAATTTTCAACTAACTTCTAACTTTTGACTAACTTTCAACCAGAGTTGGGAAAATGCATTATTTTTTAAATGCATTATCGTTTTTTTTACCCATTACTTTAAAAATGCATAATGGAATTCGGAACCATTACCCATTACCCTATTAATGAGTAATGGATAGTGATGCCGCGAGACTCTGTAATTTCTCGTCTCGTCTCGAGTTGGCGAGAAAAGTATCTCGTCTCGTCTCGGAGAAATGCCGAGAAATCTGTCTCGTCTCGTCTCGAAATATTTTCTCGAGACGATGTCTCGTCTCGTCTCGTCTCGTCTCGTCTCGTCTCGTCTCGAAATATTTTCTCGAGACGATGTCTCGTCTCGTCTCGTCTCGTCTCGTCTCGAAATATGTTCTCGAGACACGGTTCTGTCTCGTCTCGTCTCGTTTCGTCTCGTCTCGCCAGTTTCTCGAATTTTTTCGAGACGAGGTTTCGTCTCGTCTCGTCTCGTCTCGAAATATGTTCTCGAGACACGGTTCTGTCTCGTCTCGTCTCGTTTCGTCTCTTTTCGTCTCGTCTCGCCAGTTTCTCGAATTTTTTCGAGACGAGGTTTCGTCTCGTCTCGCCAATTTCTTGAATTTTCTCGAGACGAGGTTTCGTCTCGTCTCGTCTCGCCAATTTCTCGAATTTTCTCGAGATGAGACTCCGTCTCGTCTCGGAAATTTATCGATATTTATCGAGACAATGCTTCGTCTCGCCTCGACACGTCTCGAAACCGCACCAAAACATCAACTGTTCAACGCGAGACTGAGAGGCGAGCTCGCAAATACGACGAACATTCAGTAACGGCTGCGATTCGAAGAAAAGGAGCAACGGTTGGCGATTCGGTGAAAAATGCAAACCGTCGCCTATTCCGCGAAAACCCGGCTTATCTTTTTCCCCGAAATAGGACGACGGCCGTGTCCAGCTCGGAGGGGAGAAAGGCGAGCCGATCAGTCCACGCCGAGACATCGACACCTAACGATGTCGCGAGAGTAATTTGACATTTCGACAGATCGAAGAACATTATCTCGATTTCCCGGTTATTTCGGTTTCGAACTTTCAACAAAGTGATAAAGTGTATTAAACTCAACAAAGTGATAAGTGTATAAAACGGTCGGCTGCAGTATCGTCGCAAGAATCGTTCACGGATTAATAATGAAAGGGGCAACGACCGCAGCGAGTACGAAGGGCAAGAAGAAGAAAAGGCGCGAAGAAAATGCTGCAGTTGCTGTTGACGGAGAGGATCCGCCGACTGATCGAGTGCCTACTCTCGAGGAAAATACCGACACAGATTGTACGGTGAATGCAAGCGTAGCGTCCACGTCGAAAAATGCGTCAGGTGATCCTGCGAGCTGCGATTCCGCGAGTTGCGATCGCAACGAAACTACCGCTGAAACCAAATACAGCGAATTTTATAAGCGGTCTGAGAATGGCGAAAATAAATACGGCGAGTGTTTGTTGTGCTCTGAGAAAGGCACCACGGCGATTATTAAGGCGAAGGACTCGAACACGACGGGACTTAGGAAACATTTATTGGCGTTTCACCAGGATCACCTCGTTGTACAGAAGCTGGGCAGCATCGGATCGGACAAACGTTCGCCAGCGATCCGAAAGTCGTTTGACCAAAGGATCGTTGAGCACATCTTTAAATAATAACGAAACGTACCCAAAGAGGACAAGCACTCGGGATAAGGTAATGAAGCACTACAGTGCTATGAAAGCGGCAGTCTTCAAAACACTGCAGGAAATTCCATCGAAGTTTTCGTTGACGGTCGATGGGTGGACTTCGATCGCCAATCAATCGTATTATGGTGTGACGATTCACTTCATCGATGAGCACTGGAAACTACAATATCTTCCCCTCGACTTTATACCATGTCATGGAAGACACACAGGCCACGAAATTGCCAATCTTATGCGTGATGTGTTGGACGAATTCGATGTGAAATCGAGGCTTCAAGGAATCACACTCGATAATGCGGCTGCGAATACGACGTTTGTCGCTGAGCTTTCGGACCTTCTATCGGAGGAACGTATTCAGTTTGACGCGGAAAACGGCCACTTTCGATGCTTCGCGCACATCTTAAACCTCGGAGTGCAAGATACTTTGAACACGCTCAACTCATCACTGATGGAACATGAGTCAGCGGAAGTCGAAAGCGATCCTGACGATGAAGAACAATTTAGAGAAGTTGAGGAATCTGACAAGCGGAACGTCGTCAACAAAGTAAGGAGTCTCTTC